>JAOBSW010000232.1:0-121868 GCA_026214975.1 Gentiana macrophylla | reverse complement strand
ATATTAAATATAATCCGACATTATACATGCCTTACGCCATATATCATACACACAATGCGAAACGAAACGACTTTTAAAAAAAAAAAATTCCAAAGACCAACAAAAACCGTGATTCAATCCGCACTAAAATCCAAAACAAAAGAAGCCAAACGATCTAATCTTACAACACAGGCCACTAAACGAGCCAACCAAAAACAACATTCAAAAGAAATGACAACATAGTTTATAATTAAACTTGAAATAAATAAAAGTCTTCAAAAACTTCAACACAAGTTAACTTCGTATCCAAAAGCATCAAACATCTTCGTCATACTCATCTTCATCAAAAACTGTTTCATCTTCTCATCCCAAAACATATAACGGGTAAGTACATACGCATTTCAAGAACGAGTAGGTTTATTGAAATCATGCGTTTTATAACGGAAACTATTCAAACAACAACTTGTTATTAGGCCAAAAGAACATGATCTTACATCTAACTATCACATTATATTCATGGTATAATATGAGGTCCCTGGGGTTCTTAAATTAAACATCTTTTTACATCATGTTTGCGAGGGCACTACACTTAGTGAGGAATGCACTAAGACAAAAGACGCAACCCTATGAGATAAATCTCTAAGCGGTCCCGAGACAATCACCTCACTTTGACTGGCTAGCTCTATAGGCTATCCGGTGAATGACTATCTCGTTAAGTGAGGTTGTCCGGCGGTATGATCACTACTTTAACTGGCTTTGTCTAGAATCCGGCAGTGACCATCACCACTTTATCTGGCCAACCAACACATTGCCGATATTGTACCGTGCCTATCCAAGCTCTCATGATGTTTAATCTTTTATCTAGTCAAATACGATATTAAATGATTAATCGCCACCTAAGTTCATTCGAACAAAAGCTCCTACTCCTCTTCTTAGACTTCTAAACTCAATCTAAGAATTACACGTATATTGATGAATACTAACTCATCAAAGCACAAGCCCTTTCATGCCTTTCCGACGGTCCCGAACTTCAACTCCCTTTAAGAGTACGTCCGGTGCCGAAACCAAACGCATCAGAAACTCAATCGAGGCTTGTTCGTTTTCATTTAATCTTATTTAAACTCATTAACAATACTACAATTCAAGTTTAACTATCACAAGAATATTAGCTACAAACTCTGTTACCTACTAAACCATATATTATGTTGTTCCGAAAAATAAAATAACACAACACAATACCAAACAACTACAAATTATAAATTTATTAAATAATCTTTTTTTTTTCTTTTTCTTCCGCAGCGACTAACCTACTGCAAAGCGTAATACCTATTCTCTTTTTTTTTTATTTTAGCAAACCCGATACTAAGCATAAGCATGAAAATCTGGGAATTTGAACCCACCATACCAAATCAAAGTAAAATATAATAAATAATAAAAACTACCAATCCAAAAGTTAAGAACAAATAAATAAAGGCAAAAACTAATAACATACCTAGCAAAAATATGTTTGCAGGCCGATGCAAACAATTCGAACAGGGATAGGAACAAAACACTAGCAGTGAGACATGTATATACGGTATATATGATTACCTTTACTACACCTTAACATTATAAAACACAACTATTCAATATGAAAACCCCGTTACCTTTTAAAAGCGAGCAACACAACGATCCAACCCCGACCAAGACCTAGCTTTCGATTCAACCTTCACCAAACGGTTAAACGTTGGTATCAAAACGTTCCTCTCCTTCCGTAGAACGTTTTTCTCTTGATGCGTCTGCACAAACGATCAACGGTTAGGCTTTGATTTTCAAAAGCCTCTTCTTCTCTCTTTTTCCAAAAACCAGCGCCCCCCCCTTCTCAGATAAACCGTTCTTTTTTTTTTTGTTTATGGAATGTGAATTATGGGAGAGTAACTCCCCATAATACCCATTAACTCCCAATTAAAACAAAAACCGTTATCCCCCTTCTTTTTATTTTAAAACTTAAAATCCGAAATAAAATAAATATATTATTCCGGTTCTCGTTAAAAGACTGAAGTGCCCTTATTCGAAAACCGGGATATTACAATATATTAATGTACTTATCCTACTGTATGAAACTTTCATTTACTGTATCTTTCAACTAAAGAAAATTGTTAAAAACATTTTCCAGATTTTCGGACATCTTTATATTTAGTAAAAATGTATGGATTCTAAATATTTACATTAGTAACAATTTGTGAATACTATTGGTATTTAGTGAGTAGTTTCAAGATTTTCAAAGCTTTAGTATCCTACGATTTATTTTCAAACAGTATATATAAGTGTGTGCAAAGATGATAAAATTTATGACTCGGCTATACAAGTAGACGAAAGCATATATACATATATATAGCCTGAACTTTATGTTTTCATAATTTAAAAGAAAAGCAAAAGAATTTAGAGTAATGTTACGGTTCTCAAGATAGACATCCCACTCCCTTCATAGGAGAATTCGATTCCAGAATCGATCACGATGAGTTACCAAGAATCCTCAAAGATCGTATCGCTTCCCAGGTTATAATAAGTCTGCAGCTTTATATGTCGGAGCCGGTCGGAAATCCGATGCAACATCGATGTAATCGTAACTGTTAGAGGCACATTTAGAACCGTAGCATTATTCGGTTTTTCTCTCGAGATGCATTTTTATTTCACATGGAGTTTCAGTTATTTTTACATTGTTTTTTATAGTAATTACTATGACAGTATTTTCATATTAACTCAAGAGTGAACTTTGGAATATTAGTTATTCCTTAGTTCCCTCTTGATACTTTTACACTGCTTACGGAGTATTCGTGCTCACTCCTATAGTTGTATTATTTTTCAGATGAAAATCAGAGTTCCGGGGAGGAAGAGAGGATTGCCTTGCTTACTACCTTAGTTAAGTGGATGTGAATATTCCAGTGGATGTGGATGTTTATCCTTTTGTGGAAGATAAACAAACTCTTTCATTTTGAGACTTTTATTATTGATGATGTAATAATTAGGGTTGAACCACAACAGTCGTACTTTTATATTTTTCGAGACTTTGCAGTATTATTATTTTCATGGAATAAAGTTATGTATGGATTTTTGTTTCTGATTTTCAGTAGTAGAATGTTTCGTGATTCGAATTTTTTCTAGTTCGGATCATGGCGATCGAAATGATTCGATCCGGTAATTGAGAAAATCAGGTTCAGGTCATTACAATATTATTAGTTTGTACAAAAAGAATATTACACAAGAATATTTAGGTGTACGAAAAAAATGGTTGAGCCACAACAATGTTTTAGGTTTCATGTTAAGTGTGCGTTGCTCCCACGTCGCTACTTGAAATGAGATTTATATTTATTTCATCTATAAATAACTTTCATATTGGTTGTACAGCTACAATTCAAAATGTTCTCTCATAAATTTAAGCCGAATGTCCTGTATTCGATTTAGGCTAAAGACCAAATAATAGGCCTTGCCCTAAAAATTCAATTGATTGAATAGGTAAGTTAAGGACCCTAAAATTATCTAAATTTGAGGGGAACTTTTTATTTCTTTTTGGGAGATATAAACCAATGTTGAAGCATGTAAAGTGTCTTAGTTCTTAAGTATGACTGAAACTTATAATGTATCTCATTTTTTAAGCATGACTGAACCATGTTAACTATCTCAGTTGTTTAATTTTTAGTGTGACTGAAACATATAATATATCACACTTTTTAAGTGTGACTAAAACATACTATGATATATCTCAGTTTTTAAATGTAACTAAAACATATAATATATCTCAAATTTTAAGTGTGACTAAAACTTACAATATATCTTAGTTTTTAAGTGTGATTGAATCAAACTATTTTTCATCACACATGAATATGTCACTGTTTAGAAACTGACATAAAAATTAATATATCACAGTTAAAAACTGTGATTTTTATCTCTTTTTCTAGTAAACTTTATGTGTCTTCTGATTTGGTGAAGGAAAGGATGTGCCAAAAAAACTTGCCGAATGCAAAACGATTAAAAGAAGAAATCTCCTTCAAGTCTTGGTCATGTTTATGCCACCGAAAATGGTATCAACTACGATAGGGTGGGTGAGAGTTGAGGCTGGGGAGAGGCGATCCAATCAGAGGGGGCTGAGATTGTGGTAAGGGCTCACTAGTACTATTATTGGATACCGGAGCGACAAAGAGGCAGAACTGAATTAGAGATCTTAAACAAACGGAGCTTCTCGCGAACAAACTCGTGTTCGACATACTAGTGTTCATAGGCGTTACTAGTTTAGTTTATCGAACCAATGTTTGAACAAAATTATAGGTTCGTTTCCTAAACAAACGAATACGAGTTTATTCATAAACGTTTAATTATGTTCGTATATCTAGTTATATAAATAAAACAATATACAACACTACCGTAACACATAAGTTGATACAATATATTCATCTAGTAGATATTCTAATGTTTTATTATAATGTATAAATATTACTTTATACTTTATATTATTTATACATTTAGACTTAATTTTTCATTACGTTCTAATCGGTGAATTTAGGCTAGACATGTGGAAGGCATCGGCAGCAAGTTTGTGCAAAAGTAATAAGTATCATTCAACTTTTACATTTTGATTGTACACAAAACAAACACTACCACACAATAATTGACAAAGCAGATAGGCACGTCTGGTCACCATTGCAATCTGTCTTTGATAAAGACTACCATTTAAATCCCTTTTAGTGATTAAAGTGACTATATATATATATATATATATATATATACATTAAGGATTAGGATTAGGACCATATTACAGCACGTTAATACATCACGTAATAACACGTATTGTATCATGTTTCAATCAATAAGAAACCAAGCATTTGTTACTAATTACTACTCCATCCGTTCCTAGCAGTTGCTAAAAACACATATTAAGAAGAATAATTAATATTTGACTTAACATCAAAACATAACTATGTATAATATCTACTATATATATATATATATATATATATATATATATATATATACACACAACAGGAACATGCAAAGGGTACGATGAATAGAAAAACCACATGCAGTACACAATGCTTAAGCAGAACTTATGCGAACACAAAATTATATGATGCAAAAACAAATGTGAGTCCTTGAGACGATTTTGCTCTGGTTTTGTGTTTACGGGTGTAGTAATTGTTATTCAAGATACAATAACCTTTTTCTCGAATTTAGTAAAACTTTAAAAACTCAAGAAACGACGAACTAACCGGTTGTCCCGACTTTTGTTCTTAATTATGCGACCCAAATGCTATGGAATACATTGTAATTTTTCAAAGTGTTTTGTGATGAATAAGATGTGCAATAACTTCCGGTCATGAGCAGGGGCGGTGTGCCATCTTTGTTGGTGGCGGGGCTGCCGACCCCATAAAAAAAATTATAAAATGCATTTTCAGTAATAAAAGAAAATCACACACACACACACACACACACATATATATATATATATATATATATATATATATATATATATATATATATATATATATATAAAGTGTGTGTATGTGAAATTAACTTACTAATTTTAGTGTTCTGACTTATTGTTCTTATGTTTTAACCCTGAACTAGTGGTATAAAATTGAATATAAAAATTAAACCTAAAAGCGATGGTGAGAACACATAATTATAACGATCATTTAGTCCACAACGAAAAATATTTACGTACTAGTAATATCTTTTTCGAAAAAGATCTTTCGCGGGTGGGGAAAGAGGCAGGGAGAAGGGCGGTGTGTTTAAGGTATTTAACATAATTGCAAGGGGTGAAGGTGAAAGTTAAGAGGTGGGATGAGATGATTGTTGGAAAATCAAGACAAAAATGAATTTCAAGACACATAAAGACGTCGTATTTTAAGATATATTTTGTCCTCACAATTTGTCACAAAAGGGGACTCTCGAAAAACTCTCTCAATATACAATAAAGATGTTTGATTTCTAATAGTGACTTGTTTGATCAAAACAAAGACGCTCAAGGAATATACAGATAATACTTATGTTTTTTTTTTTAATAAATTCATGTTTGCAGTCTGATGCCTTTTTATAGCCAAAACACATCATTTCGGAAATGTTACATTAGCAACATACATTTCTCTTCACATACAGGTTGATCCCCATTTTGTTGCGATATTTTACGTAAAAAAATTGACTATATGCTGCAGTGTTATTTTTTCTAAAATCTTTAAAATACATCTTTTAAAAGATTTACTGTGATCTCTATCAAAGTCTCCGGGCAGGCCTCCCCTAAGGCCTTCGAGACCCGGTCTTAGGCCCACCATCGGGAGGCGGCAATACGTGTTTATTTAAAAAAAAAAAAATCGTGTAGATTTAATCCGATCCAACCTAAAAAAATATGTTAATTTTCTTTTTTTGGTAGAGGCCCAATTTTTTTTTATTCTAATTGATAAAGGCCCAAATAAAAAAAATTACTTGACCCGAAAAAAAAAATAGATATATACAAACAAGTTTTATTAATTTTTTGCATATACGGATGTTAAAAATGCGATAAGTGTTGGAAAAATGTAGTACTTAGGTGATGGGTATAAATAAATCCACCACCTCAACAGTAGAAGACAACCCACCGCAGCCACCCTCCGGCATGACAAGAGAGATCGCAAAATGGGCGGCCAGTGTCTCACCTCGCCGCGATCAAGGCATTAGCGGTCCCAGGCAAAGGCAATAGATCCTGTGAAATCTCATCCAGGCAAGTCAGGAAGGGTCGCCAGAGGGGCGGGGCCAAAGAGGGCTTGCTCCTTGCAACCTCAGAGAGGTGGTCGCCGATTGATCCAGATCTTTTCCCCACTTGTAACTTAGATATTTCATCTTGCTTAAGTAAGACCTATCTACTAGTAAAATATCTAATAGATTACTTGCTCCCTAAGTTATCCACCTCTATAAAAGGGGTGGTCATTGTAAACTAAATGGGGATGAGATATATAAAATACACACTATATTTGCAAGCAAAAGCTCTCTCCATTCTAACTCTCTCCACACCACCACCCGCCGGAGCATCACCACACCCTAAATACAGCCAGATATCCACCATCCAAACACCGCAAGGACACCCGTGAGGATTTAGACATCTTCAGTTGGCTCCGTTACCGGGAAACCGATTGTGTAAAAATCACCTGAGCTCTCATTCAGGAGATAATCTTACAAAGAAAAGTCCTCAAACTGCTTTTATTTCTTCCCTTTACCAAAGAAATCGCTCAAAAGCCACCACGCAGAGATGGTCGGAAGTAAAGGGCATCTAACACCCCAAACCCCGCAAAGGCGTACTATGCTACATCAAGCTCGTGGGAAGGCGCGGGAGAAACGCTAGACAATCTCCCAGTAGAAGAAGGATCCCGAGAGAGGGGTCTTAGCACTAGCGATGCTCGAAATGTCATTAATCAAAAAACCAAGTCAAAAGAGGCTATTGTTGCCCTGGATGGAACTCGCAGAGAGAGTCACAAAGAAAGCCAAAGATCGATCCTGAAATACAACCGGGCTTTCGGGAGGACCCGTGAGGTCGCCGAAATGAGGGAATACGCCAGTGCATCGCCAAACTATGTATCTCACCAATTCCGCCTGGTGGCTAAGGGCCAGGCCCTATGGCGATTCGACCCTGAAATCCTCCCGAAGCGAATCCTCTTGCGGTCGCACTGACGAGGGCCGCCAGAGCCAAATTCAACAAATCGACGTAGAAGAGAGCGTGCACTCTTGGTCGCTATGGACCGAGGAAAGAAATTCCACGAACCTCGGCCCCCAAGATCGCGACCATCAAAAAGGAAGAGGATCGACAAAGGGTCGGCGTTTAATAGGTTGGGTGAGAAGGACAAGGCTTTAGCCCCAAGTCGCCTCGGCCTTCTAGAGAAGAAGATGATGCCCATCCAGCGGGATAGACACGCACAAGATGCCCGCACAATTATCGTGAAAAAAAGGCCCGCCAAGAGGATCACAAAATCATAGGGAATCAGAGCGTAGAACGGAGCGAGCCGATCACGCAAAGCACGATCCGACCGAATCGACCACTATTTTGGCGGAGCATGGATGGAGGTAATGAGAAAAGAGCTTGCTGAATTAAAAAAGTCGAGGCCCGTCGAGAAAGTCGCCCCGATTTCGGGAATCGACGTACTCGCTAAAGGGATTACCGAAACATTGCCTCCCAGCAGAGAAAAGGTTAGTTATCCCGCCACAACTATTACAATGGAAATTCATGCCCAAACGACTGGCTCACCGCGTTCCAAGGTCGCATCACCCTTGCTACACAAAATAAATCCGCCTGGTGCATCGCGTTAGTTGGCAGCATGCAGGATAGGGCTGCGTCCTGGATACGCGGGCTTCCTCGCGGCTCAGTTGAAAGTTGGGAGGATTTGTCGAAAAAGTTTGTCGAGAGTTTTGAATCGGCAAGCAGGCCGAAGAAAACCATTGAGGACCTATATGAGGTTCGTATGGGAGGCATGAATCGGAAAGAATATTACGAACGGTTCGTCCGAATATATGATCAAACAAGGAACATTCCGACGATGCGGTCGTAACGTGTTTCCTCACCGAATCGCCAAAGGCCCGATGAAAATCGAATTCAATCTGCGCCCCCAAAGCGGGTCTCGTGGAGATGTTAGAAAGAGCCGAATGATGGGGCCGCGAGGCGCCGTCTGCGGAAAGCAAAGCCTAAGACAGAGCCACGTTCGCGAAGGAGGATCGCGTGGATGACCGTAAAAAGAAAAGGGACGAGATACTAATCGCGATCGTGAGGTAAAGCCGTACAAGTTTAGCGAGGATAATTTTACCCCGCCAACACCAAAGCATCCCAAATCTCGCTTGAAATTCGTGAACATTTCGACAAACCAAAGCCTATGAGGGCGATCCTGATAGCCGCGATAAATCCAAATCTGCGACTATCACAAGGGACCATGGCCACGTCACCGATGAATGCTTCACCCCGAGGCGCGAGATAAAGGCTGATCCGTGAAGGACCAGCCAAGAAATATAAACGCGAGGAACAACACTTCCGGTCAAGGCGCCAACCTCGCGTCCCATCGAGAGAGAGTTCAGGTCATCCACGGAACATTCCCAAAGAACCATCAATCAAATCTCGGATAAATCAAATCAATACCCGCGGCAAAAGCGATGTGTTGGGAGAGAATGAGAAGGGAATCATATTCACAAAAGCGAGCTAACAATACGATCGGTGGCCTATGGAGATACCCTCATTCTAAAAGTGGGGGTGAACGACAAGCACGGCGTCCAACCGAGTAATGGTCGATACAGGGGCGGCAGCGATGTCATCTATTTCGATTTAAAACAGATCGGATTCGGGAGGCCAAGTTAAAACCCTACCTTGGGGTCCTCGAAGGTTTTACCAACGACACAAGACGGGGTCAAAGGCACGATCGACCTCAATATCATTTTGGGCGACTATGAGCCCAGTAGAACGGTGATAATAACTTTCTTGGTAATCGACACGCCTCTTACTACAACATGATTTTGGGAATCCCAAATATGAAGAAGTTCCAAATGGTGGCGTCCGTTCCCACCAACGGGTCAAATTTCACGTAGGGAAGAAGTTGGGGTCGCCATCACCGACCGGAGCTTTCCTCGACTATATGACCAAAAGCAGTCGACTCTGGCGACCACGATCGGATGGTCTTAACACGACTCACGGATCAGATTTGTGATGAAAGAAGTCTCGGAGAAGGCCGTAGAGGTAGAAACATTGCAAGTTCGGGACGAGCCCGACTTCACTGCCGAAGACGAGTTGATCGAAGTTATAATAAACGTCAAATATCCCGATCAAAAGATAAAAATAGGAGCGAGGACTACCGAGGAAGAAAGGGAAGAGCTGATCAAGCTTCAGAAAGAAAACTTGGACGCATTCGCCTGGGAGGTAACTGATATGAGAGGTGTAGAATCGGAGGTCGCCTTGCATAACCTAAGTGTCGATCCCAACTTCAGGCCAATACAACAAAGGGCGCGCCAATTCTCTACAGAAAAGGAGGTCGCGATAAAAATTGAGGTTGAGAAACTTTTAAAGCGAGGCATAATCAAAGAACTTCAATATCCCACCTGGTGGCAAATGTAGTAATGGTGAAAAACACAACGGCAAGTGGCGGATGTGCGTCGACTTCACTGATCTAAACAAAGCTTGCCCAAAGGACCCCTACGCGCTCCCTCGAATCGATAAAATGGTGGATGGGATCGCGGGCTTTGAGACCTTAAGCTTTACGGGCGCCTATTCCGGCTACCACCAGGTCGAAATGGCCGATGAAGATAAGGAGCCGACGCCTTCGGGGCGCGGCGCGGGCTATATTACTATGAGATGATGCCGTTTGGCCTAAAGAACGCAGCTCAACCTATCGAGAATGGTAAACAGAGTTTTTCAACCGCAGATAGGCAAGAACATGGAGGCCTACATTGATGACATGGTCGTGAAATCAAGTCGCCAAGATCACTTGGAGGACCTTCGCGAAACCTTTGCAAACGTGAAGAATCACTTTCGATGAAACTAAACCCTACGAAATGCACTTTTGGGGTCCAGCGAGGAAATTTCGGGCTTTATGATAAATCAAAGGGGATCGAGGCAAATCCCGAAAAATCGAGGCCCTGGTCAACATGAGCGAGCCTACCAAGATTAAAGAAGTCAAATGCTCAACGGCGGGATCACGACTTTGGGTAGGTTTGTCTCAAATCTGCAGAAAAGAAGTCCGCCTTTCTTCAAAATTCGAAAGAAATGGTACCTTCTCTTGGACAAATGAATGCTCCCAGGCATTTAAAGACCTCAAAGAATACCTATCAAGACCGCCGTTGCTAACCAAACCGAGGCTCGGGATACTGCTTTTTATATTTGGCGACCTCGAGATAGGGCGTAGCCGCAAAGACTCGTAAAAGAGGAGGAAGGCTCGCAGAAGCCAGTTTTTTATGTTTCCAAAGCTCTAAGCCCCGTTGAAAGTCGTTATTTTAATATAGAAAAGTTGGCTTATTGTGTTGTTATAGCTGCCCGCAAATTAAGGGCTTACTTTTCATCGCACACCATCGTAGTATTATCGAATGCATCGCTAAGACAGGTTCTTCACAAGCCGGACCTGTCCGGTCGATTACTCCGATGGGCCATCGAACTTCTTCGAGTTTGATATCCGATATGAGCCCCGGAAGGCAGTAAAGGCCCAAGCTCTCCCATTTCATAGCGTAAAACAAGCTTCAACGAAGAGGTGAAAAAGCGCCTCTGCTCGAACGCGACCAAGATAGGGTCACCACAGGGACGAGCCTATTAGGCCAAGTCATCATTGGCGACTCTACGTTGATGGCTCCGCTTAATCACAAAGTGGTGCGGCGCGGGAATAATCTGTTAGAACCAGGAACATCGAGAAAGAAATTGAGCGTGCTCGAGATTTGATTTCACCGCCTCTAACAACCAGGCGAGAATACGAGGCCGTCATTGCTTTGGGTTAAAACTCGCCAAAGCCATGAAAGTCGAAAATATACAAGTGTTTTGTGACTCACGCTTGGTAGTAAATCAAATCAAAGGGTCATATGGCATTCATTGCGAAATTTTACAAAGGTATATTAACCTCGTCAAAAGACTCGGCGCGCACTTCACATATTGTCAATTCAAAAACATCCTCGAGAGGACAATCATAGGGCCGACTACTTGTCCAAATTAACCAAATGAAGACGCTTCGTGCGATCCCAAAGATCATGGTCGAACATCTATCGGAGCCCGCCATCTCCTGTATGCGAGATCATGGATTTCAACCCAAGAACACTTGTTGGATCGACATCATAAAGTCTTATATTGAGTTAGGAGAGCTTCCGAGCGACCGCTTGCGGCTAGGGCCTTAGTAAGAAGGGCCGCAAGATATACGATTATGGACGACGTGCTTTACCGTCATTCATTCTCGAACCCCTTCTACGATGCGTCACGACTGAGGAGGTGACGGGAATCCTAACAGAGCTACATGAGGAATGTGCGGCGCCATTTCTCCAATCGAACACTAGCACGTAGGTACTTCTGGCGGATATTATTGGCCAAAATTAGATGAAGACGCCAAAGCTCATACCCGCGCATGTGATACTTGCCAGAGGTTCGCAAATATCCCCAGGCTACCCTCAGTCGAACAAAGCATAGTGGTAGCTGCCTGGCCTTTCGACATGTGGGCAATCGACCTCATCGGACCTTTGAAGAAGGGTCGCTCAGTTCTTGAGCACGTTGTCGTCGCGTTGATTATTTTACTAAATGGGTCGAGGCTAAGGCCTTGGTAAAAACTAATACCAGGGACATAACATACTTTTGCTCGATCAAATATGGACAAGATTTGGTGTTCCAAGAGTGATGGTTTCCGATCACGGACCTCAATTCGTAGAGACGACTTGACAGATTCTCGTGAAGAGAACAATGTAAAACATTGGCAATCATCCGTGTGCTACCCGCAAGAAATGGGCAGCCGAAATGCCAACAAACAGTCCCGAGTGTGTTAAAAAGAGCCTGGTGAGAAGGCAGGCCATCGGCGGATCACCTTCCAAATGCTCTATGGGCACTCAGGGCGTCGCGAAAAATCACAATGAGGAAACTCCTTTTGCTCTAACATATGGGTCTCGAGGCTATGACACTGTGGAAATGGCCTTACCAAGCCCTAAGTCGCTTTCACTGGCGAGGTCAATAACACAAACAAGCGCGTAAACTCGAGCTCGATCTAGTAGAAGAGCGGCGCATGCAGGCATACAGTCGTCTGGTCAACTATAAACAGGCGGCAAAGCGTCATCACGACAAACGTATTCGCAATCATCACTTCGCCGTCGGGGATTACGTTCTACAAAAAAGACAAGCCACGGGCCACGGCTTAAAAGGAAAGCTATCCAAAATCGAGGCCCCTACGGATTTCGCGAGTTATCAAAAGGGACGTACATGCTAAGTGACAAGGAGGGCCATGAGTATAATAGGCCATGGCATGCGAGATAATCTGAAAAAATACTATATGTAACGAGACAATTCAAATAAAGTCGTTTTTTCCAAATTGTATTTACATCCTTGTCTTTTAAGCCGCCGTCAAAAAAAAAAAAAAAAAAAAAAAAAAAAAAAAAAAAAAAAAATGACGATGAAAAGTTTTTTCAAACATATCGATCAAGCCTGGACAAACTTCCATCAACTGCAGGAGAGGATTATCTTCCTCCGATCACATGTGTGGAGGTCCAAAACGGTATCATGCTCAAAAAAGCTCCACCGGATAAGTTTTTTCAAACATATCGGTCGAGTGTATGGAAGGGACCCTAGCGCCACCGCATAATTTGGATATCGATGCGAAACGAAGGCATGCGGCGACCAAGACCACGGCGACCTTGAACCGCCGAGCACGCATATCTTAGTGCCTCGCGATGGATCAACACTCCCGCCTATATCCACTCTATGGTCGCGAATGGCGCAGTGAAGGAGCGCCGCTCACTACTAACAACATCAAAGATCGGCAAAGATAAGAGCGCTGAATTTATAAACTTCTTCCACTCACGGTCGCCGCGAGAGAGGTCGGACGCAATACTCCCAAAGACCAAACCCGATTCTCGGGAACAGCTAGCGACATTGCAATACCTGCATTTAATCGCTTATTTTCCTCATCCGCAAGGTCCCAGGCGATCTCATAATGGGAGGAGGGATTTATCGCGGTATGTTAAAACTTGGTTAATTCTCTCCGGAGTAAAGATAACGGGAACACCCGGAGAGAAATGTCGCTAACCGCCCGCCAGAGGCTACATCGACAACACGGAGTAAAATTCCCGTATCATGGTAACATTAACCGCTCCCGCAGGCTCGGCAATAAATTCCCACCACCCGAAAGCCGAACGCGCAAAGATGGAGCCGTCTTCTATTCGTTGTTCATGTAAGCCCCTCTCCCCATAATATCACGCCACTCAAAAAAATCCTAAATAATCCTTGGCTATGGGGAAGCGAAGGGTGAAAAAGGGAAACATCCCGGATGGGACGAGCTTTGAATATCCGAACCTGGTTTGCTTTCCCTGGATGAGACATAGAGTTTGGAGGATAAACAAAGAAGAGGATAATGAACGATTGAGGAAGAAAGCAAAATTCAAGATGAGGCAAGAGGTAAAGTGAGTTCCGAGAATAACCCCTTTTATACTAGAGAAGGGGTATGATCAACGGTTGGGATTAATCGATCCTAGGGCCGGATATGCAAGGCGACCAAGACCAAGGCAAGCTGGCGCTGCACCATAAAGAGACCGAAATTTATGGCTACGATTACAAGCGACACCTAGTCATTAGGGTCATAACTCTGCGTTAATGACACACGTCAAAGGTCTGGCTAATGAGCTCTATCTTCTCGACAAAAGCACCGCTTCAATAAGGCCAAAACCTTGAAAAATTAGCGTCGCGTAGCGACTATGGTTAGAACAAGACGACGACGTTTCATGACAGGTCGACGTCGCCAAATTATTAAGCGACCTCGCACGAATCAAGAGGACAGCACAGAGAACAAAATGACCTGTCACAGCCTCACGAAAGGCCGCCAAATCGAATCGATAAGAAAAGCCAAGTTGTATAAATTGAAAAATGCAGAAAAATAAATTGTCAAGCTATTACAAATCAAGGTTCAGTCAAATCACAAAGTAAATAGTCAAAGTTACAAGTCAAATTTTCAAAGAGCTCATGAAAGTCCGAGAAATCTAGAGAACATGCGGAGTAGGCGGGTCTTTGATAAACTCGTCGCCTTGCTCGTAGGGCGGCGGCTTTTCAACATCTCAAAATTCACAGGATTGACAGGCGGATCCCAAACAGGCTCGCCACGCTTAAGCCGTTCGATCTGAATCGAGGCAATGAGCTCGCCGCATAGGGGATTTCCGGGTGAAAGGCCACTAAATTGGGATGACCTTGATGCGTGTTCACCCACCGCAAAGATATCCTCCGAGTGATGTGCCCCGCCTCGATCAGCCAGATCACAATGAGCTAGGTGACTAAAGCCCTGGTCAAAGCTATTCTCCATCAAGTCGAAGAAGTCATCCGAATTCTTATAAATGACGGCCCCGACTTGGCCTCTCGACAACCTCACCGTTTTCTTCGCAGCTTCCTCCGAGCTTTCTCGCAGCCCTCTTTGGCAAACGTCTCCGCCTCGACAAGCTTAACCCTCAACGCGCGATCTCTCCTCCGCGCCCCAGCATAATCCTTTGTCAAAGATGCAACTTTCTCATTGATCTCGAAGATCCAATCTAGAGTGCTCCTCCATGATTGCCTTCATCTTCTCCACCTCGCCAGCCGCATGTTTAGCTTTCTTTTCGGCGGTAATCCTCGCCTTATCAGTTGCTCCCACCTGCGCCGTCACTTTCTTCACCTTCGCATCGCGCCAATCAGCGACCTCAAGTACCTGTTTAAACGAGCACCGAGCCGTGGAAAACAAGGGATGATTAGCAAAAAAAAAAAAAAAAAAAAAAAAAAAGGGTCTTACCAGAGAAGCCGCAATCCCAAACGGCCGCCAAATCTCTCGATTTCAAAGAATCTCATCTTGAGGCGGAGAGTCGTCTTGAGCCGCTGGCGGGCTAATATGCCCCGGCCAATCTCCACTTGAACATGATCGATAACCGAGAGGATCGGCCAAGAGGAATCACGTCGGCAATTGCTTCGCCAACCCGCGAGCTTTGGATAGGTCAAGTTCCTGGGTAAAGCTCGGATCCAACCACGGGCCTCTTTCCCGAGTAACCTCGGGGCAAAGTCCTTTGCGGCGGCGTCTCAGCAGGTGCGCTCTTCTCCACGGGAGTTTCAACCTCTTCAAGATGCGAAGGGCCGGAGCGGACCGTTTGGGTGGGCGATCATCCTTCGCTTTCTCTGCTTGAGGTCGCCAGTGCCATGTGACTCTTTGGTAGGGGATGAGCCTTTTTGAGGCACCACCGACTGGGCCCGCAACAACGGCAGAGGAACCCGCAACGGCAGAGGAAGTCGCAACAAGGGCAGAAGAGGTCGCAGCTTCCGGGATATGTGTCTCTTCGACAATCGAGGCGTCTACGATTCGGGGCACCATCCTGAGAGCTTTCTTCAAAGCCTCCGCATCGAGCAGCTCGCCGCTTTATCTCGCCTCCGCATTAAGCTTGTTTCGTGAGCCTCGCGAGCATTTGGATCCATGCCTACAAAAAGAGAGCGGCTTAGAACCCAGAAAACAAAATGAACATTTACAAATAAATACAAGTGGACAAAGAAAATTACTAAGCGGCCTAAGTATAGGATCGCCACCACATTCCAAACACTCAGAGGGGAAACATTTGTTGATATGACAACCCCCAATCCAGTCCGGATCACAGCTCTCTGGACCCATTTGTACCATGGGCACGGCATTCCCTCTGCCCACCAGGCCCGCCATGCTTACAAAGGGCTCGGCCGATCAAGAAGATCGACCAAGGAAACATTTCTCCGAGATGGCGCCGCCCCGTCCGACTGAATCAACGTCATCAGCCCCTTTACGTAGCGCCGCTCATTCACAGGGGGGTCAAAGAGTACAAGCGTGGATTTGCCTCCACGAACTCCTCGCTTAGAAAAGGCCACCTACCTTCGACTCAACTTTCGCACCACGCGCTCATTTGTGAAACTTATTGGGAAGCGAGAATAGTAAAGCGAGGAGTCTGCGACCTCGTAGAGACTTGTCCAGAATAGACGTCCCACGAAGGAATAAAATTGCCCCAATAGAGTTAACGTCGGCTCGATCTTCGTGATCCGGCACATAACGATGAAGGCCATCAAGCGGATAATAGCCCCGACGGCAAAATCGGAGGAAGCGCTTCCATCTCCTGCAGATCTTCACAAAGAAAGGATCGAAAGCGGCCTCGCACCCCACACAAATGATGGAAATGGAGGATAAGGGTGTCCTCGGATCGACGTGCGCATACATAATCCTTATGGTCCCCGGGTTTAAATTTATCGGACTCCTTCCCATAATCGAAAAAAGAAAACCGATACACGCTGGTGTCGATTCCGAATATGCGATTAATGGTCCTGCTGAGATCGCTATTCTTGCACGATCGGGTCCATTTCTTGTCAACGCCCTTCTCAAACGCCGCCACGAAAGCAAACTCTCGCATAGCTTCGGGATTATTAGGGCGAAACTCTTCGGCCGAAATCGGCGCGCGGCGGCTTCACCAACCGTCATGGTTGGGCTCGCGCTTTTCTTTTTTCTTACCTTTTGCAGCATCCGCACATCCTTCCGGGCAATTCCGCATTTTCGTCCTCGCTGACCCCATTAACTCGTGAATCTGCGGCGCCCGAACATAAGCCTCGTCATGATCGGGGCGCGCCGCTAGTGCTCGAACCGCAGCTTTGTCCTTCGATCGGAAAGCGATTTCTTCACCACGAATCGCCGGAGACTTTTGGGACCGCGCCTTCTCCTTAAGACTCACTCTACGCGGCGGATTTCGGGCAGAGATGAAGGCCTCCAACTCAAAAGGGTCGACATCCATATGAGCGACCTCATCAACGGTAATCTCGCCAATATCTGCGCGACTACTTTCCACCTCAACCTCGTCCAACAGATCGCCAACTGAGGCAGCGGATAGTACGGGGTCATCCTCAGCATAATCATAAATTTCCCTTTCCGTAGAGTCGTCGCCAGAATTGTCATTCCCCGACATCCTGCAAAAACAAGGGAGGAAAAAGGTGGAGCTTTCAGACCTGGTATAATAATAAATTAACCCAGGAAGGTGATCGCACCCACTTCAATACCGCCTCCTCCGTTTTTACAAGAGATCGCAAATAAAATCACAGAGGATAGCGGGGAGCGGGTGAAACCCCAATTTTCCCAGAAAATCATAAATCTCTCCTCAGAAAAAATCCCGCTTTTAATCAAAAACAAGGCGATCTTGCATCTCCGTAGCAAAAGAATGACGAAATTGATATATATGGAAAAACAAGGCGGGATGGATGAGTAAACAAGTTAACGAAAGGATTTCTTACCTGATTTGCTGAGAAAGATTGGAAAACCGCTTGAAAATCGGGAAATACTCAAAGAGGTGGCGGAATCTTCAAAAGAACCGCGTGAAATCCTAGAACCACCGCAGAACGCCGTTGAACCTTCAAAGCTCGCCCAAAAGCTCGAGAATTCTAAAAGCAACAAACAACGGAGAAAGTAAGAAACACTAAAAGTGTGAAGGGTGAGGAGCGAAAGGCTTTATATAGCAAGGGGCCACACGATCGTGCGGTTGGGAACGCTTCATCCAACGGTTCGATTAGGCGGCGGTTGTCGATTTTGAAATCTGGCGCGCGCCCCATCGCACTACGCATAACTACCTTCCAGCGATTCTTTGAAACGCGGCGCATCGTTCCGCAAAGGAAAACCTAGAAAAGCGGCGTCGACCACGGTATTTACGACGACAAGGTCGCAAAAAATAGACCCGAGTTGCTTTGAGGTCGCATGTTTTGAAAGCACGGCTCTTAGCGAACAAGTCGCATCGCATTTACAAGGTCGCAAAAATAGACCCGAGTTGCTTTGAGGTCGCATGTTTTGAAAGCACGGCTCTTAGCGAACAAGTCGCATCGCATTTACAAGGTCGCAAAAATAGACCCGAGTTGCTTTGAGGTCGCATGTTTTGAAAGCACGGCTCTTAGCGAACAAGTCGCATCGCATTTACAAGGTCGCAAAAAATAGACCCAGAGTTGCTTTGAGGTCGCATGTTTTGAAAGCACGGCTCTTAGCGAACAAGTCGCATCAGACGACAAGGTCGCAAAAAATAGACCCAGAGTTGCTTTGAGGTCGCATGTTTTGAAAGCACGGCTCTTAGCGAACAAGTCGCATCAGACGACAAGGTCGCAAAAAATTGACCCAGAGTTGCTTTGAGGTCGCTTGCTTTGAAAGTGCGGCCCTAAGTGTACAAGTCGCATCCGACGATGGGATCATAAATGTTGATAATTACTCCATCCTTCATATCCTCAGGGAATGTCATTAAAGCACGGAGTAGGGGGCCATTGATGGGTATAAATAAATCCACCACCTCAACAGTAGAAGACAACCCACCGCAGCCACCCTCCGGCATGACAAGAGAGATCGCAAAATGGGCGGCCAGTGTCTCACCTCGCCGCGATCAAGGCATTAGCGGTCCCAGGCAAAGGCAATAGATCCTGTGAAATCTCATCCAGGCAAGTCAGGAAGGGTCGCCAGAGGGGCGGGGCCAAAGAGGGCTTGCTCCTTGCAACCTCAGAGAGGTGGTCGCCGATTGATCCAGATCTTTTCCCCACTTGTAACTTAGATATTTCATCTTGCTTAAGTAAGACCTATCTACTAGTAAAATATCTAATAGATTACTTGCTCCCTAAGTTATCCACCTCTATAAAAGGGGTGGTCATTGTAAACTAAATGGGGATGAGATATATAAAATACACACTATATTTGCAAGCAAAAGCTCTCTCCATTCTAACTCTCTCCACACCACCACCCGCCGGAGCATCACCACACCCTAAATACAGCCAGATATCCACCATCCAAACACCGCAAGGACACCCGTGAGGATTTAGACATCTTCATTAGGATTTGACAGAGAATTAGAAACTCCAAGGCACGTTAATAACGTTGTCTTTTAAGAGATGTTTTGTCCAACACGATTTGTCACTAAGGGATCAAATGAAAATCTCTTTCAGGATACAATGAGGGTGTTTGATTCAAACAGTGACTTGTTTGAATCAAACCCGAGAACACTCAAAGTTTTTCTAATGATGTTGTCAAATTTATGGATTTTCGTCTTCATACTTATGTCTTTTATAGGTTGCAAGTACCCCATAAACGAATGGATGTACTCCTTGCACCGGATGAAAGCATGCAACCCTTACACAAAATGGTAAGTACATATCAGTTCGAAAATGCGTGTATCAGTTCGAACCCCGTTTCGTTGAGATAACATTAATTCGTACGGCAACTCGTAGCAAACGATAACCAAAATATTTATTTATAAAAAAATATCTAACAATAAGTATGTTTAAAAAAAAAAAATCAACTAAAAGGCCCAATTCGGGAGCTTGGTCTTAGGCCCAATACAAGCGAGGGCCGGCCCTGCAAGTCTCTTATACTATTTTGCGTGTGAGTTTCGTAGAGGTATTGAAATAAGATGTGTTGTGGTAATAGCATTTTTTTTTTTTTTTTTGAGAAAGACGGCTACTTTTATTATTAACTGAGTGGAATGTCCACACTCTGTACACCGGTTTGTAACATCCAAAAAGAAAACACTACTCAAACAAAAGCACTAATCTAAGGACCACGCTAGTCGCAAGTTTCTGGCCCTATCAAACGCATTAGCAACAAAGCTATAGGTTGGAGGCCTTTCTTCATCAGACTTATGTTTAACTCTATTGCGCCACATCCAAATGCCATAAATTAGTTCCTTCCACATATACTTCCACTTTTCACGGTCTCGTCTTGGTACTTTATTACTCTCCAAGTTGCAAAGAATCCAATCTTTAGTAGTCACAGCTCCAAAAAACTCGGTTCTTAGGTTATCGGGCACACATTCTAACCATATATCTTTTGCCCAAGGACAGTCCCTGATAGCATGCAAAATGGTCTCAACGGCCTCATCACAGAGAGTACACATAGAAGAATCAGCAATGTGTCTCTGATAAAGGAAGTCCGCCACTGGTATTGCGTTATGAGCGATACTCCATATAAGATAATTACCTCTAGTCGGCCCTTTCAGATCCCATATAGCCTTCCAAATGGGTTCCGGTGCAGATTGGTCAGAAGAAGATGTTAGAAGCTCAGAGCTGAATTCACGTAATATTTTCCATTGGATTCCAGATTCCACTTTTGTCAGATTTACCTCCAACTCCATACCTGTTCGTAATAGGCCGAATGCTTTGCAGATGCCCCTCCAAGTTGGTGAAGAACCTGTTTTTGCCTGCTCATTTAGACTTTTGTATTTCTGGGTAAGAACATTCACCCACAGGTCTTCTTTTTGATTAATCAGCTGCCACATTAACTTACCTAACATGGCTACATTCATCTGCCTGAGTTTCTTAAATCCCAATCCCCTTCATCTCGAGGTTTGCAAAAGAGTGTGCCATGCTATCGTATGCATTTTCCGTTCTTGGTCATTTTCCCCAAAAAATCTTTTACAAATCTTTTCCATATTGTGCACGATTGTGATAGGTAATAAGACTGCTTTGCATGGCATAATACGGTTGAGTAGCTAGGAGGTTTGAATGAGAATTCTCTTACCGCCTGTGTGAGAGTTTTGGCTTTCCAGATGATAATTTGCTTTTCATCTTGTCTTCCGTAAATCTGAATTGGGAAATCCGCAGCCTTCCATGTAATAGAGGAACCCCAAGATACTTCCCCAGGTTGCCGTGATGAGTCATATGTAGAGTTGCCACCAAGTCACCGATTAAACTATCGCTTACATTTTTAAGTAAAAGAACACCGATTTAGCAAGATTTATTTTTTTTTGTCCAGAGCGATTCTTGCAAATCTTGCGAAATTTCTTCTATGATTTTTGCTTGCTTCACACTAGCTTCTCCAAAAAGTAATGTGTCATCAAAGAAAGAAAACATGAGATATTGGTGGCCCATGCCTTGAGATCTTAACAGTCTCCATTGGCCTGCATTAACAAATCTCACCGATCTTGTAAGATAGAATTTCCATACACAAAGACGAATAGATAGGGGCAATAGGATCCCTTTGTCTTATACCCCTACTCGGATGAAAGGAGTTGAGTTTATCTCCATTTCAGAGCACCGATGGGCTTTAGAGGAGGATATGTTATGCATGATGAGTTTTTTCAGATTATCGCAAAGTCCAATAGTGTTAAGGATATTAGAGAGGAAGTTCCAACTTACTCTATCGTATGCCTTTTCCAAATCCACTTTAATAGCCATAAAACCCTTTTACCCTTCTTTTTGCCTCCAGGATAATGCACCACTTCTTGTGCCACTATAATATTTCCAAAGATCGCTTCTACCAGGGATGAATGCACTTTGTGTAATCTCGACTAAACTTACCAATCACACTCAAGTCTATTAGCCGAACTTTAGTTATAACCTTTATAATCACATTAGCCAATGCAATTGGTCTAAATCGCTAGGAGTTTCGTGGATGATTGAGTTTAGGTATCAAGGTAATAAGGACCTCATTCATTTCGTGGGGAACCATCCTTCCTCAAAAGCATTCAAAGACAAACTTATTAACCGAGTTCCCAACTGTACCCCAGCATTTCTTGAAGAACAAGGGTGGAAGGCCATCTGGACCTTCTGCTTTAAATGTACCAAGGTCAAACACTGCATCTTCTACTTCCTTCTCTGTTAACTGCCTGTTAAGATATTGCAAATCTGATCCGGGTAGCTGAGGTAAATGGAGATTGCAACTGCAAGAGTGGTGTTCATCTTCTCTAGAGTATAAGCTGATGTAGAAGTTTCTCATCATACTTTGGATTTCCACCTGATTAGTACTCCAAGATCCATCTTCCCTCTTTAAACTGACAATCCTCTTCCTCTGTTTTCTTTGGAGGGTGGTGAGGTGGTAATAATGGGTATTTCTTTCTCCTTCAACTAACCACTGGAGATTGGATTTCTGGTGCCAGAACTTTTCTTCCTGATTGAGGATACCTTCATATTCCTGGAGGAGCTGTGATTCTAGATCATGAAGGGTGGTTGAGTAATGTTCTGACATGGCTTTCTGTAAGCCAGCTAATCTCTTCTGACATTGCTGCTTTTTATGAAAAATGTTTCCAAACACCTTCTTGTTCCAGGCCATGGCTTGAGTCATAAACCTTTTTGCTGCTAGGTCAAATCTTAGAGTATCCCCTTCCCAGGTATTGTCTACAAAATCTGCAAACTCTGAATGTTCAAACCAGGATGTGAGGAAGATCATAGGAGGTGGCCCATTAAACTTCTTTCTGTTCTTATTTAAATGTAGCGAATCAGGGCAATGATCGATTGCACTCTAGTGAGATGAGTCGACTTGCCTCTGGATATTGCTTCAACCACTTGACATTACACCAGGCTTGATCCAGTCTACGTAAAATGTGTCTTCCTTTATAAATGGGACCACCCAAGTGAATCTGGGACCACAAAACGGATATTCACAAGTTCACACTTCTACCATATATCTCATAATCGCCTACATTAACACCTCCTGAGGCCTCCCCTTGTTTGTCTTCTTGATCGACTACTTGATTGAAGTCCCCAATTAGACACCAGGGGTAGGTAATAATCTCCGAAAGCCTTTCAAAATACTTTGCAAGACATTCCTTCCTCATAGCTGGATGGGGGAGAGGCATATACAATAGTAAGGATCCATTGTATATTATTACCTTGCATGATAGCTAGATTTAGACAATAATGTGTGCAGTCAAGACTCTAACATCACCACAACTTTCATTCCAAAAGCACCAAATTCCACCTGCGAACCCCCTTGCTTCAATGCAAACACCCCAGGACGAATTTACCTAGTTGGATAATTCTTCTTGCTTTGGAACCGCTAACTCTTGTTTCAAGAAGACACAACATATCAGGTTTTTGGTCACTAACCAAAGATTTAACATAGAGAAACTTCTCTCTCAGAGACCACCGCACCCTGCAATTCCAGTGATGATCTTCATAGGAAAATTATTGAGAGGACATAAGACCCTGAGGGTCTTGGGATTCATCAGGAGGCTCATCCCTCAGTCTCCATATACCTTCGTTCCTAGCATCTTCTTTGTTTTGTTGGTTACCAATAAAGGCTCCTTGGGAAGGATCTGGAGGCTTGTCCTTCTGGTTGGTGTTCTCTGTTGCTGAGGGATTTGTACCATATGATTCTTTACCTCTTAGATTGCCTTTGGTTGATTCCATTCTCTCCTTTGTATTACTAATGTCATACAGTGGTCTATTAATGGTTGCACCCGTTTTCACTGTTCTAGTACTTGTTGCATACCTTTTGGTTGGTATAGTTGATGAAATATTTGCCTGTGATTGAGGATCTTTTCTTTTAGAAGGTTCATGGGAAGTATAGCTTCTATTAGAATCGACTTCCATATCATTAGGTCTAAACTTGGGAGGGGCTTGGTTATGATTGCCTCTAGATAGGAGTGTGACATTAGCTTCAGTGAAAGTTGAAGCAGCTCCATTCATTTTGTCCTGTAGGATACTCACGTTATGTAAAGTATCATCTCCCTGAATTTCCTCATTACCATCTTCTTCTATTAATACATCATATCTTGACCCTGTTTGATAATCCTCTGCAGTCCGATTGCCGTGTCTTCCATGTGCTTTCTCATGCTGTCTGTCTTGCTCTCCTCTGAGTGGCCCTTTAGCATTGTGCCAATCTTGTCTATCTCCTCTTTGATTCTGACCCATTAGTGCTCTTCTCCTCCTATTGGATGCTATCATCCAGGGACCAAATGGTTTATCTGGAGTAGGGCCAGCAAATTGGGTTGATTTTGCAGGTCCAGATGCTGTATGAGGCTGTGGTGGAGGTTGATTCAGAGAGCATTCTTGAGTTTTATGTCCTATCTTGCCACACTCAAAGCATATTTGATTCAATCCTTCGTATTCAACAGCAAAACAATTTCCATTCAGTACTACTTTAGTTCTCAGGACCTGCTGCAGGTTCATCTCCACACAAATTCTGACAAACTTGGCTCTTGTGGTCTGTGAAGTGACAATGTCTACCTTCCCAGGTTTGCCTACTCTCCTTGCCAGTTGTAACAGAAAATCCTCATTCTCAAATAACTCGTGGGGTACTCCTGGAAACCTAACCCACACTAAATGCGTTAGCGAGATTGATTGCTTTGAAGGTTGAAAGAAGGGCCTCCATTTCCTTACCGTTAAGTAATGCCCTTGTATCGTCCATGGTCCCATAGATAGGGCTGCTTCATAGTCTTCTTTACTGGCAAAGCGGATGACATAGTAATCTGATTCCAGATCCACTATATCCAGATCGCCAGAGATACCCCACATTAAATTCAATCGCTGCTGCAAAGTCTTGAACGCTATACTCCGCCCCAACACCTTGACTAGAACAGCTCTTCGCCATGGGTACCACAAGTCGATGCAATCGTTGACAGGAATTTCAATTGGGTCATCATCGATTTCTGTGCCTCTCCAATCCTCAGCAATCTTGATGAAATCGGCGATGTCCGATTCATCTTCTCCTTCTCCGGTATAGAATTTTGCATGTCGCTTTGGCTCCCTGAGGAGTTCTGCACCGCCCTTTAGAAACCATTTTGATGAACGATCTGCCATTGCCGGAACTTTTTCCTTCCACTTATCCTTTCCTCGGAAATGGTCTGGATCTTCGTCCGCCTGTGGTTGGGAGTCTGTCTCCATGGCCGCCGGAGAAGCCATGATGTTTTTTTTTTAAGAAAATATCCTAAATTAATTTTTTTGAATTGTGGTAATAGCATTTTACCTTAGCATATTGACCTTCTTCTTTTTTTTCCTGGAAACTCAAAGCCTTAAATAATTAAAAATTCAAACAATAAATATATTGCTTGAATAAAATTCCTTTCGTTTAGTAAAAAAAAATATATTGCTTGAATAAGTCACAAAAACAGAATATAATCAGTTAGTTTTTAGAACACCACACGAAAAAGAATAAACTCAATATTGTAGAAGTTTTTTTACAAGGAATAAAGTAGAAAGAATAACGCCACTTTGATAAATTAAATTACATTCTACTACCACTAAAAAGTAATAACCACATCCTTATAGCTGCAAATTTTCACCAACTGCACTATTGATTTCTAGCCAAAAGTGCAAATAACACCAGTTTTACATGTTGGCTATTCTTTAAAAAAAAAAATTGTTGAGAAGGACTATTCTTTAATTTTTCATTATTGTGTTAATAAATATAGTTAGGTTTACTAACTGAATTGATGTTGAAAAGATACTTTAAAAGATACTTGTATCAATCCTTTAAAAGATACTTTAGATGATATAAAGTAACTTAACCCTACAATGGTATCCCTTGAAGAACCTTTAACTCCAAAATCTGTTAGTTTTTCCTTCAAATTTCCAGGACATGTTAAGTTCAACTTTATAATTCATGTGGGCCAATTTTTCTCCAATATCATCATCACATATAAACGGCTTTATTTTTAGGAAATATTATAAGGACAATTAAATTAAAACCTTACATTTCACTAATAAAATGTTAACATTGTTTTCTATTTTTTTTAAGACAATACTGATATTGTCTAAGAGTAATGATACGGGCACAACGGTTGTGCCACAACGAATGACACAACGGTGATCTACACCGTTAATCGTTGTGTCATTCTTGTGGCATAATCGTTGTGCCCGTATCATTACTCATTGTCTAAATATGTAAGCGGTTAAAAATAGATTACATAATGTAACGTTACAGGAAAAGACATGTTTTTTATAATAAAATCAATATTTTTTGAAATAACTTATTGGAGTGAATATAAAGTGTTACATAAAGTGTGATTATTGGAGTGAATGTTGTTTAAGAGTGTTGAAAAAGTATAACTTGAACGGACTACGATGTAGTTAAAGTGATGTTTGGAGTAGTATTGTTGGAGAGAGCCTTAAGGCTGACCACAATGGTACTTCCATCACACACTCTATTTATCTTATTTTTCGTTCTAAATTTATTTTTTCAACACCATATAAAACAACCAACTCCAATAATACTCTCTGTTACAATTCCTCAAAATTACTTTTCATTCACATCTCAACTAATTAATTTAACTACCAACACATTTTCTATTTTTTTTAATACAAAAATCCCAATGAAATATTTATACTTGCAAAATGAGATTTTAATGTCGTATCTTTGTCAAAAAAATGTCGTATACGTTTAAACAACCAAATAGGAGATTATTAAATATCCTCTAATATATGTCGTATCGTTTTTATTAGAGGAGATTATTACCAAAGTGGTTAAAATTGAGTTTAGTGTAGTTGAAGAAGATTAAGATAAATAGGTGAAGAGAGAAAAGTGGATTGTGTGGTTAAAAATGATTACTATTCACTCCCAACATTCTCCCTATAATAGGAGAATGTCTTAACTAAAATTGGGGATTGGGGTTAGGAAAGAGGGTCCACTGTGGAGATAAAGTGCTACAGTTCACCCTATATTAATTTTAGAGGCCCCTTAAATACCACCACTGTGGTTTCATATCTCCCATTCACCTCACATCTCACCCCACATTGCTCATACCATCCTCATATTTCCTCAACTCATACATTTTTTCGGTGTGGATTGTTGGTTACTTCTCGGACATCGTGGACACATCGCCTCCCGATGACATTTTAGTTGTTTGTTTGACGGATGCTGATTAATAAAATAGTTTGTTTCCTAAAAAATAAAACATTCGACTAATTAATTAATATGAATGAGATCATAATCAATGGTATATCATCCACACTTTTATTATCATCGATCAAAATGTAGACACATTAATTAATAATAGGTTTACTACAATCAATAATAAAAATAATATGACACGCACAAATTGGAAAATAATAATAATAATAATGATGATGATGATGATGATGATGATGATACACATATATATTAAATGGATATGTAAAAAAATTTAGGAAAATGATATATACACTACATATTGTATATTGCACATTCACCACTTAAATTGTACCCGTTGATTAAAGTATACTAATTAAAATGAATGGATAAGAAGTTGATATACCAAAATCAACATTGGCCAAGGCAACGGAATAAAGCGGCTAGCAACTAGCTCAGTACTAGGCACTGGGGGACCTCTCTGCCCGCCAGGGGCCTCCCCGAGTCCGCCGGGACTCTCTGTCCCCTAGGACTCTCACTGTGTCCTCTAGGACTCTCTGCCCGCCAAGGGCCTCTCTGTGTCCTCTAGGACTCTCTCTGTGTCCTCTAGGACTCTGTGTCCTCTAGGAGTCTCTGTGTCCTCTAGGACTCTCTCTGTCCTCTAGGTCTCTCTGTCCGCTAGGACTCTCTCTGCCCGCCAGGGGCCTCTCTGTCCTCTAGGACTCTCTCTGCCCGCCAGGGTCCTCTCTGTCCTCTAGGACTCTCTCTGTCCTCTAGGACTCTCTGTGTCCTCTAGGACTCTCTCTGTCCGCCAGGGGCCTCTCTGTGTCCTCTAGGACTCTCTGTCCGCTAGGACTCTCTCTGTTCTCTAGGACTCTCTCGTCATTGAGACTCTCTCTCACTTGGCCAGGGCCTCTCTGCATCCTCTAGGACTCTCTGTGTCCTCTCTAGGACTCTCTTCAGGTCCTCTAGACTCTCTCTCCTTCGCCAGGGGCCTCTATGTCCTCTGGACTCTCAGTGTCCACTAGACTCTCTCTCGCCCGCCGGACTCTCGCGCCTGTCATTGTCTCCCGAGTCCGTCTGGGACTTCTCTCGCCCTGCCAGGGGCCTCTCTGCCTTCTAGACTCTCGTCCGCCGGGACTCTCTCGCCTGTCATTGTCTCCCCGAGTCCGCCACTTTCTGTCATCGCCGAGGACTTTCACCTATAGGCTTGCAGTCACAATTTGCCTCTCTCTCTGCCACCGCCTTCGCTCTCTGCGCCACCGTCCCTACCTCGCTTGATATTATCACTACATACTTCTATAAATATCACCTTCACCTCCATTACAACTGACTGGCTTTTTTCTCCTAAGAACTACGCATTGGCTTGATCCCTTACGGAGGGTACGTAGGCAGCCTTTTAGGCATATCTAATAATCAAAAACACCATCCTCCTCCTCTTACTCCACAAAAGCTCCATTTTTTTCTTGAGCTCCGCCGCCTCTCACCGGAGAAATCACACTCAATCAGCTAGATATCCACCTCAAAATCCATATACCGCAAACCTGATATTTTTGACAACATCAGAAGTGTATAGTGATTATCCACTCTAGACTATGTGTAGTAAATGTATCACATTTCTTAATTTTAATGAGCAATGTACTATTTTCTTTTGAAAAAGGCATTGTGCTTCTTCAGGGAGAGAGAAGAGCATTGTACTATTTTATTGTTTTTTCGAGAAAATAATAGAGTTACTCCCTAAAATCAAAACCACGAAATTAAATTGGGTGTAGAAATTATGGAGGTAATTCTATCGTTTTCCTTCTTTTTCACTAGGACATTGCACCGCTGATTAATACTACTGCGCCATAAAGGAAAGCCACACTGCAATGATAGACTCTCTCCAATGGGAGCTCTCAATAACACTTTAAATCACATTTTGAAGTGATTTGGATCACTCTACTCCTGCAATGGACACTCATCAACACTCTCTTACTCTTAATTTCTCTATCCATTACTCCAAAATTGGAGTCCAGTATAAAGTGAATAGTGCTCACTTTGCACCCTTTTTCTCTCACTTCTATGTCGTCTCCCAATTTTAATTGATGAATAATTTCTTTCAGTTGCTGCTTGT
This sequence comes from Gentiana macrophylla, assembly GCA_026214975.1. NCBI lineage: Eukaryota > Viridiplantae > Streptophyta > Magnoliopsida > Gentianales > Gentianaceae > Gentiana > Gentiana macrophylla. The sequence continues at coordinate 92,558 of JAOBSW010000232.1, read as the reverse complement.
ATTGTAATTTTTATTTTATTTTATTGAAAATGCATGATTTTGATACGGAAAAAAATAAGACATTAATGATGAAATCATATGATATATTACTGGGAACAGTTGGATCTTGGAGATGACGAGAGAAATATTTTCAACAGCTTATATGATGGCTTGAACCTGATGAAAACGGAAATAAAAATGATAAAATAGAGTAAAAAATATTGGATGTTCATTGTATAATTTTGTTTGTTATATATAAAATAAGATGAAGGGAAAAAAATGTTTTAAGAGGATTGTATGAAGGGTGTTTGTTGGAGTAGATTGATTTATAAAGTGTTAAAAAGGTAAAACTGAAACGGAAAACGATAGAGTTAGAGGGTGATATAAAAGATTGTTGTCGGAGATAGTTACACTCTCTGATATTGATCAATGTTGGAATTTCATCTATTCCTAATAAATTAAGATAACCCTTGCGCTCTTTCCCAAAAATAAAGGGTATGAGTTGAGCACTTGTTTGGACAATATAAATTTTCATTTAAAACAAATAACTTTATCTATTGAATAACATTATCTTCTCTCTTCTAATTTTTTTCCGATCCACTTTACTCAAACATCACAACTATTTTATTTGATATAATTCCAGATGTAATTCAAATAATATTTCAACCAAAATTCATTTGGATAAACAAATATTTGATATTTTTGTCTCACGATTTTTACATTTCTATCCGTTATGTTTTGCCTTGAAACTTTTACCTCTTATCTATGTATTTTTTAAATACTTTTACAGTCTATTTTTGCCACATGTAAGTTTTCATTGATTCGGTTGTTTCATACCTTCAACATTTCATTATCGATACATGACATTTCGAACTGAAAATGAAAAAGAAATGCATACGTGAGGGGTGAAAGTGTCCAAATGAAACATCGAACATAAAAATACAAAAGTCAGAAAACAAAATGAACCAAAAGTGTGTTTATCCTAGATCCATTTATTGAATAAGAATGGGGAAAATTCCACTTCTGGCTAAAAGACCGAGAGCTTGCTGGTGGTGGACATTTTAGAAAAGCTAATGTTTGGGAGTAAGAGATTCCGCTTTCTTGTTAGTTTTATCTGTTTTAAATCTGTCCGGTCTTTAGTTCTGATGGTTGTTCGATGTGAAATCTTGACGGCATTGGGGGACTCAGAAATTTTTTCAATAAAGCCAAAACCTTACTAAAATATCGTAGCGAAAAAATTCTTGAAAAATCACAATAAGAAAATTCACAAATATATAAATATTAGAAAAATGAATTAATAGACATGTTATGAAAACCACTGCTTAAAAAACAAAAACATAGATGAATATGAAGGGAAAAAAAAGTTTAAAATAAGAAGAAAAAAAAACCCAAAAAAAGAAGTTGAAAAAATGAGGTCATTTATAATGACCATGTGGTTAAAAAAGGTTTTGATTCAATGACCATGGGGTTATTTATAATGTCTTTTATCAATTGAACTATATGGACAATTGTATTAAAAATATTCGAAATAATATATGTAGTCTTTTAATATTATTAGAAGGTATATTAATAATTTTAGATTTAAAATTGAGTGAGGCCCATGGACCCTCCTCCCACGCGGGCCGACCGCCTGCAGTGGTGGTCAGGTATATAGATCTTGCCGGTGACGGTGGCCCGAATGTTTTTTACTTTATGATATCTTTGTAATATCCAACGGTAGTTTGGTTGTTCGTAATATATCTTTCATTGTGTGAAATAAATTGCTTGATATTTCTAACATACGAAAATGGGGGTCTGAGAGATTCTTCCCTCTGTATTCAAACTTTTACCCTACGTTTTTGTAGTAATTAAATGCGACTCGAAAACAATATGGATTGTTATAAAGTCATACATTTTCATATCAACTTGTAGCAATTCAAATATATTATCTACGAATCTCTACAAATTCAGAGCAATTCGTAACGATTTAGAGATATTACCTACAAATTAATCTGAAAATATTTAAAATTGTTACACCAGCAAGCATATTCAAACAGCCGAAAACTCAAAATCGTAGTAAAAAAAAAAACTCCAAAACCATCTGACCTAGTGATATAAGTCTTTGTACTTTATAGTGAGAATGATGCAATTTCTCTCGTAGGAATTTACCCAAATAAAATAATGTACTACAAATTAGCTTATAATTTTTGCCAATTAGGCCTAGCCAATTGGCTAAAGTTGAGTATATGACACCATCAAATCTCTCTAGACGTAATAATTTGAGAGTCTTCCAGCTTTTAAAAAAGTTGTACCCGGTAAATAGTGTAGTACTCTTCTTTTTGATTGTAATTAAAAAAATTAGCCCATAATTTTTAGAATTGACCCATAATCCTCCAAAATGAAAAACAAACGTGTGCTTGACAGGGATCCAAACGACCCAAGAAAATTTTCTCTCTCTATACCTCTTCACCTCTCTCGACTCTTCTTTAGCCAAGCTTGTTGATCATTTCCGGCGCCGGCGGCGCTAGGCTGCTGGCGTCCTGTAAATAGCTTTGTTTCTTCTCTTTTCATTTCTTTTCTTCTTGTTTCCTTCCCTGTGCTCCTCCTGCTTGCGCCTTCCGATCTCCGGTAGTAGGCATTGATCCGTGTTCTTAAGCTCTCTTACATCGTTGCTGATGATGGTGATGGATTGATGCTTGGGCTGTTGGTGGTTGGCGGCGTTGGCCGGATTTCTGTGTGTCGCGGCTGGATTTGCAGATCTTGCTCATCCCCGCCTAGTTCTGTGCTCCAGCCGCCTTATGGAGGTCGCGTCTAGTGGTGGAGTTCTATCAAGCGGTTGAGTCAGGGTGGTGCGGCAGCGTTCCGGCGTCGGATGCCTCTCATATTCCCACTAAGGCTTTGGGCTTTTAGGCGGCGTTTATGGCAGTCACTCTTTCTTCGGAAGTGTTAGTCTTTCTTTCGGGCTTCTCTCTCCGCTTGGAGGTGGCGGGCAACAAGGCGCGGTTTGCCGGCGCGTGGTCGATTTGGATCATTGCTCCTCCCTTTGGTTTCAATTCCGTTCTTTAGACGCGTTTTGTAGTTTGTTCGGTTTGTACTAGATTTTAGTTTGGTTTGATCGACCTGGATCCATTTGGATCCAAGAAAGAAAAAATTATAAAATATAGTGAAGAATGATGATAAAGTTGAAAAGTTGTATTGAAATTTGTGTAGTTAAAGTAATGATTGTTGATTTGAAATATTATATTGAAAAAGTAATGGTTAAATAGTGTAATGAGTGTATAAAGTGATGGATTAATATTATTTTATTTGTTGATGTTGATTGATTGATGAAAGAATTTATAATAAAATAATAGAATTAATAAAATAATAATAAATAAGTTAGTGGGGTGAATAAAATATTGGTTTGGGATCCAAATGGATCAACCTAGTCCCAAACCAAACAAGGGCCGACTTTTGGTCTTGATAGCCTTGATTGACATTATTAGTGCGGTATTATGACTTTGGCCGTGTTGTAAACTTTGTTTATTTGGTTATAATAAAACTTTTGTCTTTCGAGAAAAAAAAAAAAAAAAAAAAAAAAACGTGTGCTTGACAATTCAGTTTTTTTCTTTTTTTATTTTCATTTAATACGGATCTTATTTGATTTATCAACTCTCACCATCTGTGGCTTTCTCCTGTGCTATCCTGTCTTCTCTGAACGGACACCATGAAGACTCAGTCCTCATAGCTACCATTCCCCCTTTACGCTTTTTTGTTTTTCCCCCAAAATCAAACAGAATACGAAGAATTCGATTCTCAATATATTTCCCATTTTTTATTTCCACTTACATTCCGCAGAAATTTTATTTTGAACAAGAACATATAATAAAAAAGATATAAACTTTGGTGGCGGCAGTCTCTCAGTCTCTGACAAACGGAGGCGGAGTTAGCAGCGATCATGGCGGTTGTGGAGAATGTTGGGATCAGCCTGGTAGGGTTGTCCAATCAGGTGGACGCAGAAAACGATGTCGTCGCCGGTGATCCCCACAACCATCATTATCCGTCAAAGATGACGGCAGCTGCCGAAAGCCCAATTGGGCTAAAATCAAAGTCCTCACAACCCACCGATGAATCTTTCAGCATCAAATTCGGGTCGCACCAGGAGGAGAAGATTATCACTTCCCAGCAGCAGAATTCCGGGCCGCAGCCGATGGTAGCATCCAATCCAGAGCCGCCTCAGCAGCATAATAAGCAAGGCGTCGAAAGCAGTCTTACAGAAGAAAATCATGATTTGAATAAGGGTGATGATAACGGAGTGAAATTGAGTAATGGAGATGGTGATGGTGATGGTGATGTTGATGGTGATGGTGATGGTGATGGTGATTTGAAGAGTGGGAATGAAGGGTTTAAGAAGGAAATAAGGGATTTGGAGGAAATGCTCTCAAAATTAAATCCAATGGCTGAGGAATTTGTACCACCGTCTTTTGCCACGCTGAATCATCAATGGCCACCCCTTGCAGCTGCAGGGCATTTTGGGCAGAGTGCCAACAATTATGCAGTCCACGATAAAGCTGGAAATCTCAAAGGGTATCCCACTACAAAGGTAATCAATATGATTCATCCGTAATTGCCTATGTTTGGGAAAAATGGAACTGAAAAAGTTCCAATTTTTTGCTAAGCTTTCCTCAAGCTTTTACTGGTTGGGAAAAATGGAACTGAAAAGGTTTCAAATTTTCGCTAATTTCATTGTACAGTGTTGCGATTACATCCGGTTAGCATAGCATATGCAGATAATTAGCCTTGTAAATTTATTATGACTTTATATTGTCAACTCTTGAATGTCAGTGTTTGATGAGAAAACAAGCATTTTGAATGCGTTTAGTTTGGAGATGTTTATACTGTCTTGGCATTAGATTCTGGTTAGCAGATTAATATTATCTCTGCCTTGATGTGTGGGTATCAAGGCCCTTTGTCATACTTAGCTGGATAGTGTTTTTGTATGTGCTTTGTGATGTGTTTAATTATTGTATGCACAGAAGAAGAATAGCTATCCTAACAGTAAGCGAAAGCTGAATGGCCGAACAAGTTCGGCACAACGAGAGGATGTGATTAGGCGAACAGTATATGTGTCTGACGTTGATCATCAGGTGAAAGATGGGTTGCCATGTTATATCTTTTTTCTTTTAATCTATTTCATTAATCTGTGTTTTCTCGTTGTGGTTATTCTCATTCTTGTTTGTTGTCTTTGGCTGATTTATAGGTTACTGAAGAGCAACTTGCAAATCTCTTCCTTCACTGTGGACAGGTGGATGAATTTCTATCTGTTTATAAAATTTCAGTAGTCCAGTTTTTGCATCAATTTATAGTTTTTCATATGCAATGACTGCTGACATTGAGCTAAATAGGTTAAGAGTATAAATTTATGATTACAAAAGAGGATTATATACGTTAACATGATAACGGCAAAATACCCTTCTAACAAGTATTATTTAAAATTACATATATGCTAACAATATCGACTCTTTTTTATTATTCTTTTTAAGGTTGTGGATTGTCGAGTGTGTGGGGATCCTAATTCCGTTCTTCGATTTGCGTTCATTGAGTTTACCGACGAGGGTATGCTGATGATTTCTTTGTTTATATATATTATATTTTAGTTTGGCCAACCCTTATTCTTCTGCTTTTTATTGTCCAGCTGGTGCGTTCAATGCATTAAGTCTATCTGGGACTATGCTTGGATTTTATCCTGTAATGGTGCAGCCCTCGAAAACTGCAATTGCTCCTGTAAATCCAACTTTCTTGCCACGGGTGCGGAATCTTTTAATCTTATAAAGGCTAATAACGTATATTGTATAAGGTTGAACTCGAACTCTACTTGCTAATTTTATTTTTAATTGATCTTTAGTCTGAAGACGAGAGGGAAATGTGTACGAGAACTATTTATTGTACGAACATTGATAAGCAGGTATGTTCGCGTCCGAATCTCATTTAATTAAATGGTGTTAAATGGTGTTTTGGAGTCATTATTGTAAGCATCACGTTATATGTATAGGTTATTGCTGCAGATGTCAAGCTCTTCTTTGAATCGCTCTGTGGACAGGTCGGTAGTTGTTTTTATATGGAAAAGAATAATATAGCATCTAAACTGTTCTTTGTAATCATTTTGCGCTACTACTTATTTTCTTCAAACTTCCCTTGTTTCATGCTGCCACCATCAACTGTTGTCGATCCCTGTACTAAAAGTCTTAGATTTTCTTGCCTTTGACCTTTATCCAAATTCTCTTTTTGGGTATGATGTGCAAAATGTAGTAAACTATTTCCGTCAATATTTTAAATATGATAATATGATTTGTTTCTTAGTTATGAACCGCCACTGGTGGAGATGTGTGAGTTTTGGATTTGTCATTATATGAAATAGTGGATTTTTCACCATTTTATAGCATATGCCTATGAAATAGTATAATAGACGGGTAGGTATGAGATTGATCCATGAGTTTAACGGCTTTATTGAATGGAAGATTGATCCGTGAGTTTAACGGCTTTATTGAATGGAAGAAGGTTTTAATTGTGTTGTCTGTTAGTACGAGAGACAGTAGGTATGAGATTGATCCGTCGGTTTAACGCCTTTATTGAATGGAAGGTTGATTGTGTTGGTCCGAATGGAATGTTAATTGAGTCGTTGTGTTGGGGAAGGGATGGTCAGGAGATGGGAAAGGAGGGGCATGTGGTTTAGACATATTCTTTGCTAAAATGTTACAAAGAAAATATTAGTGCTTGAAATGTTTTAAACGAAATAGTTTATGACTAATGTTCTTTTGTTGTTTATACGTGCAAGAACAGTGGTAGCTTGATGTCTAATTTGTAGCTTTATGGATAGCATCACATTTCTTTATAAGGATAAAATAGTGTTAGCTTGATGTCTAATTTGTAGCTTTATGGATAGCATTGCATGCCTTTATAACGATAAAATAAATAGTGTTGTTTGATGTCTAATTTTAGCATGGTATGACTTCTTTTCACAGGTCCATCGTTTGAGGTTACTCGGTGACTATAATCATCCTACGCGGATAGCTTTTGTTGAATTCGCGAGGGTATGACCACGATCCTTTTTCATGTGTTTTCACTAATATTTTTATAAAATGTTAGTTAAAGTCAATTGGTCATCTATTGCCATTATTTATATACTCGGATTTACATCAAATATATATTATATGAAGAATTACCTTTAAATATATGACAGGAAGTGGTCTTTGTTTTAGAATTCATGATGCTCGAATAAGAAAAACATTACAAATAGAAAGACGTGGTGACAATAATCACATATTATGATTGTTACGATTATATTTTATATAGTCAATATTGTTTTATCGAGTGATGGGTTCATGGATAGGAAAAGATGCAATTATCGTAACATGAGTTAGATTAAACTATGTTAAAAAATTTACTTGATAATGATAGATTGAATGCATTTGTAGTGCAGAGACATTGTTGGAATCATTTGTGGATTTTGAGTGAAGAAGCTATATAACATAGGAAAGTTTACATGACTGATTAGTCTAGGTGTTGGAGTTTCTGGAATACTTTAGGAAGTGCTGAAATTAATAGAACATTTGTTTTCTAAGACCAATATATATGATATTCAATCTCACATGGATAAAAATCTTTTTTGGAGAGGCCATGTGTGTTTTATATGGTTTTTAAAATAGCCGTAACACTATTTTTCCCAAGTCTACTGCATAATACATATTGCCTGCACACATATATATATGTATATATGCATGCATGTATGTATACGTGCAGATGTATAGTTGGGTGGAAAGAACGGGGATCTTAGCCCCTTTTAATTCTACATTTTGTTTGTGTTATGCTTAATAATTCTCTGCTTGGTGGCTGCTTGTAATATCTGAATTATGAATTTGAAGACTTAATGAATTAATTATGTGAATGATTTAAATGTTGAATTCATAATAATGACGTGTGAATCTAAATACTGAAAATGATTAGAGTTATAAAAAATGAAAGATAATTGGTGCGGATACCGTTTTTTTCATACTAATATACATAAAAATGTTCTTTTTGTTGATATTTAAAATATAAAAAAAAACACTTTTTTGTACTTTTTCCTCTGGGATGCATTGTGTTGCTTTATTTGATTGACCTTTTATATCTTCTGTGCTTTCCTTGGCCGTTGAAGGATTGTTTTTCGAATTTGGTGTTACTTGGTGTTATTGCTTTTCCCCCCTTCATTTTATTTTTGCTCTGTCCTTATGTTTTACATTGGGGATTCTTATTAGCTGCTGAATGAGTTGATGGGATCTTCAAATTTATATACGCACGCATGCGCGCGCACGCACACGTATACACTTGTCTTCTGGTAAAAAGAAACACAATGCAGGTTGTTATATCAATTTCTCATTTGCAGGCTGAGAGTGCAATTGCAGCTCTGAACTGCAGTGGTGCAATCCTTGGTTCGCTTCCGCTGAGGTGGCTTTCTCATATGTTGTAACCTTTCGTTTTCTTTGTCAGTTTTTTCTTTTTTTAAAATTGTTTTCTAATTTCAAATTGTTGTTTTTCTTTTTTCTGCATCCATTCAGGGTAAGTCCATCAAAAACCCCTGTCCGGTCACGCCTTCCACGACCATCTATGCATTGAAGAAGCTCTCTGTTTGTCTAAGCTGATTCTCTTTAGTTCATCTTTCTATATAATATAGAGGGAGAGAGCGAAAGAGAGAGACACGTATACGATACGATGCTGTTTAAGGATGTCTCTACTCCACATATGTGTTTCCACTTTCCACGTTAGCTAAGGAGATTTAAACATTATGAGTATGATGTAGAGAGGTGGGGAAATTTTCAGGTGAAACCAGAGTGAGTTTATGTTTGTTTGTGTTTCAGAGGTTGTTGAACAGCTGTATCAATCATTTCTATATACAGAAACTCTTTTTGTTTGGTTCTCTTCTAACATGAAAGTTTCTTGATCAAACGTCATTTGGGAAATACTTGTGTGGTGTCTCCACACGTATCAAACGTCATTTGGGAAATACTTGTGTGGTGTCTCCACACGTGTGGAGACACCATGTGGTTCAATATGAACGACACAGTTTCATTCTGTATTTAAACTTTGTTGCTCTGATCGTTTCACTCGCTACTTCACCTAAAAATCCACTCCCAGTATTTCCCCACTTAAAGAGTTGATTTTTAGGTAGTCCATCCGCATGCGGAGAGGGACTCTGTGGCTCAATCGAGACCGTCTGTTTTCAAACTGGATTTAAACTTTATGTTCCATGTTAATTCACGGGTCAAATCATCCCAATTTTTTTTGTATTTTTGAGAAACTTTATTTTTAATGAGAGATTTTATGGTCATGCCTTACAAGTCATTATAACAGATTTAGGCATATGTATTTGTGTAATCTTATACTTCCTCTGTTTTTTTTTTTTTTTTTTGGAAGGCTTATTGAAAATGACAAAAATAATTACAAAATTAGTAAAAAGGACACCATCACAATTAAAAGGACAATTTGACAAAATAAGTACTAATCTACCCCTACTTGTAAGTGTTACCTAAAACTAACTAATTAAAAAAAGAAAGAAAAAAAAAAAAAACCAAGCACATGGATCTGCAACACAAAAAAAAAAAAACTTTACTATATTATATCAAAAAAATTAATCATTGAAATCTTTTAATCAATATATCTACTAATTGTCACACTATTTGACACTTCTAATAAACACACAGATTCATCGAAAGTTATGAGTCTCAACGAAAAAATGTCACGTAAAATATGACACTTAACGGTGACAATAAATAATGGCACTTGACAATGTAACTTAAAAGTGACAACTAGCAGTGTCACTTAAAAGTGACTTTTAGCGATGTCGCTAGCAGATAAAATAATAACACTAAAGAATGACAAACAACGACAAAAAGGGTGTATGAAATGTCATTTTTTCGTAATTTCTCCAATTCATAAATAGTGTCATTCAAGTTGACACTATTGATTAATTCTATGACAATAGTGACAATTGAATGGTAATCGTAAATACATAGGTCATGTTATTCAAGTTAAAACTACTAATTGACACTATATGGAAATAATGACAATAACTAGGTCAAAATAAAGGAACCAAAAAATAAGAATTATAGTGAAAAAATATGATGATCGAAAAGATAGATTAAAATTTTATTAATTAAAAAATTAGATAGAACATTTTTGTTTAAACCACTGGAGATTTTTTTTTTTTTTTTTTTTGAAGTTATGGATTTATTATATATATTTTTATTGCAAACGTGGGGAGTTAGTGGTTTTTTTGTTTTTTTTATTTTCCTTCAAGAACGTGGGAGTTGTTTTATAAGCTTCATTTTAGAGACATATATGAATAGAGGGGTAAATTTGTCTTAATACAAGTTTTGTCTTTTTTTTTCTAAAAACATTATGTTGTTGTCCTTTTTGCTAATTTCATAAATGTTTTTGTCTTTTTTCATAATTTTCCCTAACAAATAAACTTGTTCTCTGGATTTCTTTAAAGGATCGATCAACCGAGGATTTTTTTCCTTTAAATTTAATGTTATTGCAAGTCATCCAAATATGTTAAAGGGTAGGCATGCAAATATGTGGAAACCGCATTTAGAATCCTAAAACAGAAAAGAATATAAATTCACATTGAAAAAGTAGACAAACATTATAAACATATATATAAGAATGAGAGATAATGGTTTTTTTTTTTTAAATATTGTTGTCATCTCAACATATACTTAATACATGATGTGTCATTACATTATACATTACCTAAAATATGGATCATGACATGCCATTTTTGAGAGATCATGATGCCTTAACGATATTTTACCTAAGGTATATACTACCAACATTATTATTTTTATTTTAACTATAAACCGAATCAATCATTTGTAACAGTCAAATTTGTAGCAATCTATATGCCCTCAATAAATTTATAATAATAATAAATAAAAAAAACCATCTATATAAAAGATGAGGTTTTTTTTTCTTGTTGAGAAAATTAGGGAATAGTCCACATTTTACTACCTAATTAGATTTTAATCCACGCCTTATTTTTAGTTGCGATAAGAATAAAATAATCTCATTCAACGATTCAAACATTTCTACTCCTTTTTCGTCTCTCTGAATCGTTGAAGATGATTGTTCCCAGCGACAATGGCTCTTGGCAATTTCCGTCCGGCAGTTCACTTCATCTGAGCCCCTCGTTTGCTTCAAGCTTACTCCGTCCGAAATGGCTCTTGTACTCCTTTTTGTTTTTCTTTTCTTGGGTAAGTGATTCAGTTATCTCCATGGCCTTTCTGCTAAAAGCCAAAAGTATCTGATTAACTTGACTGCAGTCGTTCTTTAGTGTGGGCTATATTCAATAGTAAATGTATGTGTTTTTCTTACTTCACCTCACCATTTTCTATGCATTTTCTTTTTCTGATTATGGACAGTCTCTCTTGTTGCTTTAAATCGTAAGTTTGAGGAATGAGGATATTAGGGTGCACTTTTGGTTGTCAAATTACTTCTTCCACTCTATTGACTTTATACAGGACTTACATGTTTTATATTATTAGTAATAGTTTTGAAGCACCTCCGATGGAGGCCTTTTTTCCTCCTTGATTTATGTACATGCATATTTTGCATTGATTTAAGTTCAAGGGAGTGAGGCTTACATTTTCTGCTTGAGTTGCTCCAATCATCGTATTGTTAGGTGTGATGCCCGAAAGACAATTTTTGTAATTGTTTTATTTAATAAATGAATTGACGTTATTATTCATATTTATTATTCTCATAATCACCGATGTGACAATAGTATTTACACTACTGAAACCTAAGTATATCGTTTATGTAATCACTTAACTTCGGTGTATGGTATATACACATGAGGATTGAGTTAGTGAAGATGTACTTAAAATACAATTAGCCCGTAGTGAAGTTAATCGAGAGTATCGGGTCTCTCCTTTAACGTGCTATTAATGCGCCTGAGAACACAATAGGTGTGATTGTCTTATCCGGACTTTCGGTTAAGAGAACCTAATGGGGCATTTATATATGATAGATATATCATATAGAAATTTGGACCGATTTGATTAGAGTTCTCGATATAATTCCGTAATCGAGAAGTCTTATCGAATCAATGGATGATCATATTTATGGATATATCTTAATCTCGAGGTGATCACGATCAATCTGCTTGAATCGATTATGAAGTTTGACTTGGCGGTTAAGGATTACATCGAGTCCGTGGTCCGAATTACCCCATCTTGGCATTGTATCTTGGATTGAGTGAGTAGTCCGTGTTATCACAGATACGGAATCCATTCCTTCCATTTATGGAAGTAGATGAGACGATTCCTTTTATTTGTTAATCCTAAAAGCGATCGATCGCGCGAGTTCATATTACACCGATTAGCTACCAAAGTGAGTTGTATGAATTAATTGATCACTAGGGGTTAATGGTAAATAAGGATAAGAGGTTCTAAATAGGGTTAACGGTAACTTCCCGATTTAGAATGAGCGATCTATGGAGGATTAATCCATATGTAATGGTTATATCAATGGGCGCTTATTATAATTCTCGTGAGGAGATAAATATAATCGATAATCGGAGGAGTGCGATCACGGGATTATGGTGGCATATTCTGTGATTGATTTATCGAATATAATTATTACTGTTCGTAAGATAATTATTTATTTGATTTATCGGAGTGCGTGATTATTAGTCATTAATCCCCGACGTGCTTCCAATATAAGCATAAATATTCTCGGACGTCGAATCCTAATAATGATATTAATTTTATTCTTATTAGAATTTAATTAATCGATATGTGAATTAATTATTTAGTGACTATTTAATTAGTTGGAACTAAATAATTAAAACAATTGGAAAAATATTTTCCATAATCTTGGCAATTAGTGTGAATGGAAAAAATCACATTGACTAGGTCATTTAATGTGTGATTGGCGCCAACATCATGTTTAAGGAAACAAGGAATTGATTTTCTTTGTGTATTAAAAGAACATGTGCATAAAAATATTTATTGGATAAATATTTATGGTAAATAATAAAGATAAATATTATTCTGTGATTTGTTCTAGAATATTATGGAATTATCTTTTATTAAAGGATTTATTTTGTTTGATAAATAAAAATCCTTGGAAATTTAAGTTTTACTCTCTCCTATATAGAGAGTTAGCCTAAAGTTCTTAACACACACATGATTGACTTTCACCTCTTAGAGAGAAAGGGGAAAATTCGCCAAGGAGATTGGGGAAAAATCTTGGAGATTTTTCCTGTAGTATCGGAAGGATTCGAGTCGAAATTTCCTTCCACCGGGAGTTGCTTGATCACACGTCACGGAAGATCGTGGTGCTCTTCACGCTTTCCTTCGTTCATCCTATTGCGGTTCTTCAACTTGGATTTTGAGATCCAAGAGGTATGATCTACAACCCCTTGTAGATATAGATCTAGTTATTTTTATTACGTGTAATTTATAGATCTAGATCCATAAATCGTTTCATTGCGGATGATATTACTAACAATGGTATCGATCGGCCGCCATGGTGATCTATATTTATACGTATAAAATATTAGATCTAGGAGTGGAAAACATGTAGTTTTTTGTCCAATTTTTATGGGCGATGCATATGTTTGTTTAATTTTTATGTTGTTGCGAATGTCGTGGTTGAAGAGATGGATTGGGGTTGGCATTTGTTTACTGCTTAGATCTATTAGAAACTCATATAAACGATGAAAATTCGTCCATACGATGAGTATAGGAAATTATGTAATTCTTTTTTATTGAAATTTTAATTTCCAGAAAATAGATCTGTTTAGTAGCTGTTTAGTTATTTCGTGTTTGTCGTTGATTGAGCCGTTGAAACGACGATCCCTCCGGTCAGAATCCATATTGGAAGATGATGAACAATTCCAAAAATTTTGGCGTCGATCAGAGTCCGTTTCGATATCCTTTTGATGCTGCGAAGAGGCTGCTGTAACAGAAAAACGCAGGATTCACAGATACACTATCTGTGACTTCCTCGATTTTCTGGGAGAGTTTGGACCGTTGAAACAAAAATCCGACCGTTTAGATTTATCAACTTGGAGTTTTGGACGTACCATAAAAATTTCAGGTCGATCGGGATTCATCTCGATTCCCGATCTGCCTCAGGAAGTCCTTGATGCAGTGCAGTCAAAGTCAGATTCAGCAGCAAGTTTGGCGGTTTACTGGAGAAAATTGGTAAGTCAAAGCACCGATCCAACCGTCCATATTGAATTTCAAGGAGTGAAGATATAATCTGGAAAGTTTCGTCCCGATCCGAGTTCGTTTGGTATGCCGATCGTCGAAGAGTTCGAACAGCTGCATATTTAGTTAGATAGTAGTAAACCCTAGTTAGGGTTTTGGCTGTTTTTTTATTTTCTAATAGATTAGATACGAAGTGCCAACGATCCATCTCGCGGTGTTTAAATTTTCCGCATTTATTTTTATGTGTTTGATCATAAAATAGATATAAAACCGAATTGCCATGACATGCATCATATCATAAATCCACTCCATGCATACATGTAGAATTTTAATTTTGGTAATTAAAATAGGCATGTATACAAACTCGTGTAATTAGTTGAAATTTAATTAATACGTGGTAATTAATAAATTTAGTAACTAATTAATGATCCGAGGACGGGTTATAAAATCGTTAGGCCTTTCGGTGTGTGTTCTCGGTGAACCGCCTTAAAGCCCAAACGAGATCACGTTTTCAATTCATAGTGTCTACGAGATTGAATGATGGTAAAAGAACAAATAAATCTTGGATAAAACGGTTCGCCTATAGGTTGGGTGGTCAATCGAGCTTCGCTCAAGCGACTTAACCCTCCTAGTGTGATGTATGCACGGGGTCCGGCAAGACTAAGCCAAACCGAGGCGGAGGGGTGATTCCTTCTAATCTCAATAGGGCTCTCTTGACCCGATTTCGTCCGGTATCACACATATGTTCCAACGAATAGGGCGGGTAGGCTTGCCTACGTTACCGACACCATTCGAATCCTTGATTTGATGTGCTTTTATGTTAACATCAAAAGACGTGGTTAGTTAACCCACCACCACTTCCAAATTATTGAAGTGGGAGCGGGGAGGCGACAACCAACCCCACGGCCTCTACTATAGATACAAGTAAGTGAGAGAAGGGTGGCGCCTCGCGGGCGCTTTGATTTCGTCCCCTACGGATGGTGTTCATCCCTATCAACATTCATGGCTTGGTCTCCGAAAGGATAGGTTTCGGGTACTCGTCGGTCACCGACCTATCCTACGACGGCACACTCGGGCGTACCTAAGAGATCCGATATAGTAGGTCACACTCATAAAGGATATTTTTGGTAATATCTAGGCTAAAAAAGGAAGGTAGTCAATGAATAAAGGGATGTTCGATTCTCGTGGGATGTTCGATTCTCACAAGTTATTTATTGATGAGATTGTCTCGATTTAACCGTCATCTCTTTGACCTACCCTACGGCGGCACTGAGATGCGAGGTTAAAACCTTGGAATGGTAGAGTAGACTTAATTTTAGTTTACAATTCCTAAAATAAACTTATATTGTAGTGTTAAACTTGAATTAATATATGTCATTTTATTTACAGCATTATATCCCTTTACTAAATTGCTTAAATTGACTAGTATTGACTTCGTTAAAAAGTGGAAAGTAACTAGGACGTTGAACTAGTTAATCGATAATGCAATTACTTTTCGGAAGAGATATTTTCTCTTAAGCCTTTTAAAAATCAGAGTGACATATAGGTATGTCACTAGTGTCATTCGTGTCAAACGGGAGACAAACTTAGGTGATTTCGGACTTTGAAATTCTTCTAGTGAATTTTGAGTGTGTACACGAGTAATTTTCTAATTGAAAAATCGGAAAATCATGAAGTGTTACTAGTTGGACGATATTTGGAATCGATGAACTAGTGGGAGCTTTATGATTTGTTGTTTTTCTAGAACATTAGAAAAGTGTAACAGACTACACACGTAACCGTTCTAATTGAAAAACCGGAAAGTCATGAAATGTTGCTAGTTAGACGATATTTGGAATCGATGAACTAGTGGGAGTTCTATGATTTGTTGTTTTTCTGGAAACATTGGAACTATAGATTTTTCTAATCGAAAAAATCGGAAAATCATAAAAATAAAGCATTGCTCGTTAGGCGGTATTTGGAACCGATAAACTAGTGGGAGCTTTAATGTTATGATTTGTTGTTTTTCTGGTATATTAGAAAATCCGAGAAGTCCCGACGACAGTAACACTCGAAATAGACATCCCACGGTTCAAGAGTAGTGTCTACTCAAACGAACCGGCCGGTTCAAGACTGTTCCATTCACGGAAAGTCAAGAATGGGAGAATATGTCTAAAAGTGTTAGTCATCTAAACTAAGAAAATTTTAAGGCTGAACCGAAAATTAATTAAATCAAAATCATAGGATAAGGACGGTGATTTTGGATCACCAACCTATGAATCCTTGACGATTTTCTCGAGCTAAGTTCTTTGGCAGAACAAGGTAGCAATGCATTTAACGATTAAAGGAGTAAACAACGGGCAGTTAATTTTAGCTAGAATAGTGGGAGTGATATAAGGAAATGAATCTCGGATTCAATCCTTGGATATCGCGGAAAATTTATTTTCTGTTTAAGATTCGTTGGAACGAATGGATTTACCTTCTATCCGATAATTTGTTTGTCGTATAGAAAGTGAATATACCATTTGTAGTACGAATCCAAGACTCGGACTTTTGTTTGATAAAGTCAAAACCACTTAGCTTCTTCATATTCCATAGTTAGTGCATAGTCCCTAAAAGACAAGACCTGAAGACTGGCTCAGGGTGATTCCTTTTCTCCCAGTCTGGTTATATTGTCTCAAAGGTTCACTGACTAAGTTCCATTTCAATCGGGAAAGGATAATGGTTATAAAGAAGTATAGCTTGTTCATGATGACCTTCGAGTCCGATGAAAGATCTGAGCTAGTAGGAGCTTCCGAGTAGTGACTTCTTGTCGATAACTATTCAAACACTCCGGTAAGTTTATCCAAAATATTTTGAGGTTTCTCTGTTTTCAACAGAGATAGAGTATTCTATACTCGAAATGGGCCATCACATAGTCTGGGAATGATGCTCGGCTCGCCTCATAGTGAAATGCTTTCACTAAGTGAGAAACCGTTAAATTGCCTTATATATGTTTTAGATGTGCTACAATATACTGCTTAACTCAATAAAGATATTGGAAGCGAAATAACGGTTTACATTAAAATGTAAGACCGAGAAGTCTACCTAGAATATGCTTTGGAATTTACGGATAAGGCGTGGACTCGGTTCACCCCACTTCCATAAATATAAGCATTAGCACACGGTGCTTGAAGGTAGGTCTGGAAATTTCGCGAACACGTTCGGTCAGTGACCAATCGTTCAATATCTTGTAGCATTGAGAAAAAGGTTTGTTATAAGATCCTTGAAGTCGGGAAGGGACGCTTATCTTTGTAAATCCTTTACGATAGAGTCTATGAACAATAAAACCTTAAACCTTGCGATGACGTTTACTCAAGGTAGTTACTAAGCGATTAAAATCGGACCACATCCAACATCGATTGTTGGTGATAACACTAAATACTACTAAACTAGATCGAAATTTGATCCACCCGAATGTAGTGGGAGTATGGTTTATCCATTACCCATTACGGGTTCGGCGGACTTTGTAGTCTAAGGATCGATCGATGACCTATAGCTCTTTTGTGAGCGTGATATAGGATTACGATAATAGAGGTTGGTTTACAAGCCATAACCCTGTGAATGGAGTTTGGTACTCCGTAGGCTGTTCATACTCTTGTAGAACCACCGAGTGTCTCAGGCCCGAGTGGGAGTAATTGGATCTACATGGAAAAGAGTAGAATGAATAAGAAAGTTTATCTTTCAAAGCAAAGATTGAGTGGTCTAGGGGTAATTCCCAAGCGGTAGAGAGAGTTAATCGGACCTTGAACTCTCTTACCACTTAGTATTGCATGATTTCGTTCTAAAGAGTAAAATAGGGGTGATTCCACGACACTTTCTTGCCAAACAAATGGAGTCTGGATTCATTCGAACAAAAGGGTAATGCCTTATGAACTCATGACAGGATGACCACAAGGCTTATGTCCTTTTGTGGATAAAAAGCAAACCTCTCGGTCATTGGAAGTCATATATTTCTACAATATGTGGATTTGACCGAGAATATTGATAAGTCTTTTGTAGACCCGGATATCAATTTTAGTACAGTGAGAGTGAATATATACATATATTAGTGTTTGTGAAGGATAACACCGCACTGAGTTGGAAATCAACATGGGTGTGTTATCCAAGTCACAATCGACAATGCCACAATTCTCTACAATAGAGATTTGGACAACATTCTTAAGAGTTTGACTCGGTCGAATTCATTAGAATCGATCCACCGGTTTCCCATCCATCTTATTGGTTAAGATGATGCATCATGTATGCAACATTCAACGAGGAAGTTCTACCCTATGCCTCGGGAATGACTCTCTAAATCTTCGGATCGAGAGAAATGGGATAGATTCTCTTTCTAGTAAGAGATGGTCGAGTTATTGAGCGTCAACTTTGATCGAATCTTAGATTCGGCGGTTAACAAAGCAAGTTTAGTATGTCCTTTAGTATCTTGAAGAGAACGAGGAACAATATGCGGACATATTCATGTGTGAACTTGGATATGTGTGACACAATGATTTTGACTTTAAGTCGATTGAGGATGATCGTTAAGTCGATCTCGGGCTCGATGTTTACTAAGTACCACATGATTAGATGGACCGTAACGTTTGAATCTACGGATCGTCTCGAGCCGACAACCCGACTAATCATTAAGACCCATGACATTTAGATGTAGGTGCTCCCGAGTCAACGACCTATCCTACGACGGCATACTCGGAGTGTACTTTGGAATCTGAAATGGTTATGATATGCTTAGTGGGTACTAGAATACGGGATGAGTCTTCATTGCTTTTGAGAAAGTGGGAGATGTAGTTTGTTGTAGTTTAAATAATAGGGTGTGCTCTAAAACAATTAATCACATGCTTTAGTGCAAGTGGGAGATTGTTAGGTGTGATGCCGAAAGACAATTTTTGTAATTGTTTTATTTAATAAATGAATTGACGTTATTATTCATATTTATTATTCTCATAATCACCGATGTGACAATAGTATTTACACTCTGAAAAACCCTAAGTATATCGTTTATGTAATCACTTAACTCGGTTGTATGGTATATACACACGAGGATTGAGTTAGTGAAGATGTACTTAAAATACAATTAGCCCGTAGTGAAGTTAATCGAGAGTATCGGGTCTCTCCTTTAACGTGCTATTAATGCGCCCGAGAACACAATAGGTGTGATTGTCTTATCCGGACTTTCGGTTAAGAGAACCTAATGGGGCATTTATATATGATAGATATATCATATAGTATTGGACCGATTTGATTAGAGTTCTCGATATAATTCCGTAATCGAGAAGTCTTATCGAATCAATGGATGATCATATTTATGGATATATCTTAATCTGAGGTGATCACGATCAACCGCTTGAATCGATATGAAGTTTGACTTGACGGTTAAAGATTACACCGAGTCCGTGGTCCGAATTACCCCATCTTGGCATTGTCTTTGGATTGAGTGAGTAGTCTGTGTTATCACAGATACGGAATCCATTCCTTCCATTTATGGAAGTAGAGATAAACGATTCCACTTATTTGTTAATCCTAGAAACGATCGATCGTAATGAGTTCATATTACAATCGATTAGCTACCAAAGTGAGTTGTATGAATTAATTGATCACTAGGGGTTAATGGTAAATAAGGATAAGAGGTTCTAAATAGGGTTAACGGTAACTTCCCGATTTAGAATGAAATATCTATGGAGGATTAATCCATATGTAATGATTATATCAATGGACGCTTATTATAATTCTCGTGAGGAGATAAATATAATCGATAATCGGAGGAGTGCGATCACGGGATTATGGTGGCATATTCCTGTGATTGATTTATCGAATATAATTATTACGTTCGTAAGATAATTATTTATTTGATTTATCGGAGTTACACGATTATTAGTCCATGGTCCCCGACGTGCCTCCAATATAGCATAGCTATTCTCGGACGTCGAATCCTAATAATGATATTAATTTTATTCTTATTAGAATTTAATTAATCGATATGTGAATTAATTATTTAGTGACTATTTAATTAGTTGGAACTAAATAATTAAAACAATTGGAAAAAATATTTTCCATAATCTTGGCAATTAGTGTGAATGGAAAAAAATCACATTGACTAGGTCATTTAATGTGTGATTGGCGCCAACATCATGTTTAAGGAAACAAGGAATTGATTTTCTTGTGTATTAAAAAGACATGTGCATAAAATATTTATTGGATAAATATTTATGGTAAATAATAAAGATAAATATTATTCTAGATTTGTTCTAGAATATTATGGAATTATCTTTTATTAAAGGATTTATTTTGTTTGATAAATAAAAATCCTTGGAAGGCTAAGTTTTACTCTCCTATATAAAGAGAGTTCTCCTGCCCTTAACACACACATGATTGACTTTCACCTCTTAGAGAGGAGAAAGGGAAAATTCGGCCAAGGGAGATTGGGGAAAAATCTTGGAGATTTTTCCGGTGTATATCGGAAGGATTCGAGTCGAGAATTTCCTTCCACCGGGAGTTGCTTGGATCACACGTCTGGAAGATCGTGGTGCTCTTCACGCTTTCCTTCGCTCATCCTATTGCGGTTCTTCAACTTGGATTTTGAGATCCAAGAGGTATGATCTACAACCCCTTGTAGATATAGATCTAGTTATTTTTATTACGTGTAATTTATAGATCTAGATCCATAAATCGTTTCCGCTGCGGATGATATTACTAACACGTATATGATTAGTCTTTAATCTTTTTCTTCAACTTATGCTGTAGAATTGCTGATGTTGAGGAGAATTTGGGGGAGAGCGAAGTTCGAGAAGCATATTTAGCCTAGTCTTTGTTTTACTTTCGAATTGGGGATAAGGTTCTAGGTTTTTTTGTTGTCATTTATTGTTTTCTTAGTTGAACAGTTCTTTTTTACTTTCAAAATTGTTGCCATATTGACTAGGAGAAGGCCCTGGAACAACTAAAATTAACTGAAAGTAAAACGGTTGCAGTTGGTCAAAAGATGGACCTTGTATTTCATACATTACAAATTGGTTTCTTTGGCATGGGCTTTAATCTCATATCAAAGAGCATTGACAAAGCACGCTTATATGATTGGCATGATTCACTCTTAATCTATCTATGATTTCTTGTTATGATTCAAGCACGCTTATCTGATTGATATACGAATCAAGATGAGCTCAAAATTGATGAACTAAGATGCTTTGTGATTGAGCTAAATTGTGAATTTATACGACTGATTTTAATGCTATATATTTAGATACTTGGCTGAATTTGTGACATATGTGTGCCTTGAAGTCGTCCCATGAATTGAGCCTTATATGAGCCAGCTATTGAGCTATTTTGAGGCTGTTCCTCGAGTCGGTCTTCGGATGATGTACCTAAATGGAGTAATGCCTTAAGTGTGTTGTTCACTTGGTTCATATCATTAAGCTTTCTAATACACTAGTTTTAGGGGGTGTTTATCATTATCGTATTCGACGATCTTGTGTTACTCGATCATCGATCTTCGTGTTCTGCCGATAATGTAGGCTCCTTCTCTCATTTTAATACAAAATGCGATTCAATATGGAAGAAATTGAAGTAAATGGAGAAAACGCAACTCCATTGTTTGAGTTTATGAAGAAAGACAACAAGTTCAATGGACTTTTGCAAAGTTCCTATCCAGTTGATATATAAGAATGGGCAGCGTGTTCCCCATCAGAACTTCCGTTTTGAGGGAGTGCAAAAAGTTTGGGGAATGTTGTACTTGATATTGTTGCAGCTAATAGATTTTTTCTTGGTGCTTTAGTTTATTTTCGGAACTTTCATTTTGTCTTGTTGATGTTTCTTCCCACATGTTGGTGGTTTTTTTTGCAGTTGATGAGACAAGTACTATATGTTCATTATAACCATATTTTTGCACTCTGGAAACTACTAGTATTATATTTAAATGTTTTAGATCGGACGTGATGCTATTTAACCTTGGACTACATCTATTACTGTTATTGTGTTACTGTGTTACTGTAAACGCTACGATTAAATCCGGATTTCAAAAACTACGCCGAAAGGGTATCATATGAGACATCAAAATGAAGAGAAAAAGATATATAAACTTTGGTGAAAGAATTTTGATGATCGGTGTTTTAAATCAAAAGTTACGGTCGTTTATAAGAAAACGTTCTGATTAATGCAAATATTTTTTCGGCATTCAAAAATTGCGTCGGAAGGGTATCGTATGAGATTTCAAAATAAAGAGAAAAAAAATCTGGATTTCAGTGAAATATTTTTGATAATCGGAGTTCTAAATCAAAAATTACGGTTGTTTAAAAAAGAGAGCTTACAGCTGATACGGAAGAAAAGAAAAAGAAAAAGAAAAAGAGAGGAAGATAGCGGCGTGATCATCAAATGAGGAGCAACGTGTTATATACTGAGGGTATTTTTGTCCGGCTGATTTTTTTTTTGTCATTTTTAAAAATTTTCAAATTGTGTGTCACATGTTTATTTATTTTGTATTAAAAATGTGGATTTTAGACTCCCACAATTTTTTTGAGGGTATAAAACATGAGTTAAACCTAAAAAATACATGTATATATATTTTGACGTTAAACTAACAATTAATGGAATACGGTTTGATTCCCTTATGAGACAATATGTTAAAACATTTATCTTTGGTTAAGAGTTATGCTTTACTGATCACTGCGTAGAATTTGAATTAATGATCACTTGATCCCAACATTGAAAGCTTTAAACGGAAAAAGAAAAGAAAAGAACATATACATTAACTACGTTTACCATAGGACTTGGAAGGTAAGAAAAACGAGATTAAAACTTTTCTCTAACTAAATGACTGTTTATCTCAATTTGTTTGGTCCGTCAACGATTGACTCTGCTAGGATATATATGGCGCTTTGGTTATCGGTGATGAAAGGGATTGGAGCTTGACCTGAAAATCTTGCGGCTAGGGCCTGAAAATCTTGAATGTGCCTAAAACTGGGGCTAACTACCACAACATCACCGACATATATTCTTTTTCACTTTTTTTTTTAATTGTAATGATATTGATGAATTTACTATTACACCCTTTTAAAGTAGTGATACATTGATATATATACTCATTAAATATGTACAAATTAACTTTAGTTGCACATTTTTATCATCATCGATAATATTAATAAGTCATATTATTTTGGTTTCTTTTTTACTATTAAATCATATAAATCAATGACTTACACTTCAATCTTATTATTATCTATTAAGAAATGCGATGGCTTCTTCCCGATTAATCACGTGCCAATTTCGCATATGGTGACGTGACAATTTAAAAAAAATAAAATAAAAATCTTTTTTCACAGCAGCATTTTTTTCCTTTAGTAAAAACCGTGATTTCGATTATCTCGTTATATATAAACCGATTTCTTTTTTTCGACTCTACATATAAATCGAACCAAAATGTATATTTCGTTACGCTTCATTTTTAGTCACTTCCAATGACATAAATGATTCGATTTTACATTTCAATCAACCTAAAATTTTGATTTCTCGATTCGATTTCGACACAACAATTGAATATACACAACAAATTGTATATTTCGATACGGTTTATTTTTTTCCTTCGGTAAAAACAGGATTTCGGTTATCTCGTTATATATAAACCGATTTTTTTTTCCGACTTCTTATATAAATCGAACCAAAGTGGTTCATTTTTTGTGCCTCCAACAGATAGTGTGGATTCAGTTTTACATTTCAATCAACCGAAAATTTTTGATTTCTCGATTCGATTTCGACACAACAATTGAATATAAACAACAAAGTGTATATTTCGATACGGTTCGTTTTTTTTCCCCTTCGGTAAAAACCGGGATTTCGGTTATCTCGTTATATATAAACCGATTTTTTATCCGAATCGCCGTTTCATAAATCGAACCAAAGTATATATTTCGATACGATTTATTTTTAGTGCCTCCAACAACAATTGAATAAAACCGTGTATTTTTTTTATCAAATACTTTTTTTTTTAAATTTTTTTTAAAACATCATTTTTTTGTTTTCCTTAGATAATAAACTCTAATTTCTGAAGTCGTTATATATAAACCAAATTTTTATTTCGACTTACGTTATATAAATCGAACCAAAGTGTATATTTCGAAAGGTTCATTTTGAGTCTTTTCCGATAGATAGATCACAGATTCAATTTTAAATTTCAAGAACTAAAATTTTCGATTTCTTGATTCGATTTCGACACAACAATTGAACATACTGAACAAAGTGTATATTTTCGATCTTTGGTCATTTTTATTACATCCAATGACATTGCGGATTTAGTTTTAGATTTCAATCAACCGAAAATTTTCGATTGTGATTCGATTTCGACACAACAATTGAATAAAACCGTGTATTTTTTTTATTTATCAAATGTGTAACATTTCGATTCATTTTCCCCCTTTTTTTACAGCGGTTTCTTTTTTTCCCTCGGTAAAAACCAGAATTTCGGTTATATATAAACCGATTTCTTTTTCGACTATCCGCTACATAAATCGAACCAAAGTGTATATTTCAATACGTTTCATTTTTAGTACATCCAACAGCCAGTGCAGATTCAGTTTTAAATTACAATCAACCGAAAAATTTTGATTTCTCGATTCGAGATCGACAAAACAATTGAATATACACAACAAAGTGTATATTTCGATACGGTTCATTTTAATATCTCCAACAGACAGTGCGGATTCAATTTTAAATTTCAATCAACCGAAAAATTTTGATTCGATTTCGGCACAACAATTGAATAAAATCGTGTAATATTTTTTTAACCAAACGTGTACCGTTAGTAGTTTGTGCAGAAAAAAAAAAAAGCGGAAAGATCATGGATTTGAAGTTCTACTGTAGATTGCATGAGAAGATAAATCAATTTTAAATATAAAATACAACAAAAAAAAATAAGGGCAAACAAATAACCGCGTCAAGAAGGTGTCTTTCAGCGTGATGACGCGCCGACACCACATTAAATGTTTTTATTATTTTGAACAACATAACGCCGGTAGAGCCGATGGCCGTTATTTGCGATTTAACGTCACTAAAATTGACGTTGGAATACAAAATCACTTTTTATATATTCTTCGGACCGTTTGACACGTGTTTTTTTTTCCCACCAAATGAATGAACACGAGATCAATGACGTATTCATTAATGATAAGAAATAGAAATGTCGTATAGAAAATGAATGAAACGCATTTTCAAGCATATTAATGATCTGGAAACTAAGGCGTCCCGAGAGATTTGACCGTGTAGTTATGGTCCACTTATTGTTTTTCTATAATGTTTCATTACGTAAAGTCGAAACTAAAGGGATAGATTTTATAACATTGTTCTCCGATACATCATATTGTGGTTTATTTTGTAGGGGAAAACTCCTGATAGAGCTGGAAGAGAAGTGATTCACAATATTCACATCTCTAAAAAAGAGCTACCTCTTATAGAGAATGTGATATGTTTACTTCTTCTCTCTTTGTCTTATCGCTTGAATTTATTACTGGTTTTTTTAAACACGCGATTTATTTCGCGTTAATCTATTCTTTGATATTATCGTTGATAATGATTTATGTTGGTAGTGAGTGCGCTGCGCTACAGACGGCTCACGTTCACTAGTCAATGATGATTAATGACAACTTAATAGGGGTGGAGAAGTCATTTCCCAAATCATTTAGATGCTTTTGCAGATTCAAAAAAAAAAGCAAAGCAAAGGTGCAGCAGAATGTTTTCTCGAGGAAAGTAACGTAAGACCTAGTGCTTTCTCTCTCTCTGTTTCTGTTGTTTTGGTCTAAAAACACAACAGACTTCTTCTTTTACAGTAAGCAAATAATGAAAAGTTAAAGCTTACTTCACTATCTTACCCTCATATACCTACACTTTGTTAGATGCTGTTTCACAAAAGTGGGAGTCTGAACCCCCCCTCTACCCCCTACATTACCCATACAGATATTCTCTCGAGTCTCTCGACTAAACAAGAAAAACACTGAGGATTTCCCCTGTCAAACATGGGGAAGATTGGGAGTACCTCTTTGTTAATGGCAATGAAGAATGTCTTCATATCCCCTAAAAAAGGCGACAACGAAAATCTGAGCACCAAAAAAAGAGATCATCAAGGACAAGATTACTCAAAAGAGAAGGTAGATAAATGATAACAAAAAGATTGCATCATCCATATTCATGCATGCAGATTTTTCATGTCCAGAACACTATACTATACTAATCCCTTTTTTTTTTTAAATCATTACAGAAGAGAACAAAGGGGAGATGGATCTTCCAGAAAGCTTTACCTTATGTAACAACAATACATCACCATGTTCCAAGAAGTATAACATTGGGCGAATACTTGGTGCATATTCCTTCACCAGATGCTCTCACATATCCGCAACCACGCACAATTGCATTCACTCTAGCATCTCCACTGGCAGCTGATGTGGCCGCAGCTACAGACAGTGTACAACACCACCAAGCTGCTTCTGTAGTTCAAACGGCCTTCAGAGGATACCTGGTAGTAATAAAGTCCACATCTTTACTTTTTCCCAACTTTTTAAACTGTAAAACTGTGTACAATAGGTCTAAATGAACTGATTTCTTAGAGCCCGTATATAGCCGATATAAACTGATGCTTAACATGACAATATGTTTAGGCAAAGCGAGCGCTAGCGACACTTAAAGGGATTGTGAAACTGCAAGCATTGATTAGAGGTGAAAATGTAAGGATGCAAGCAAAGAAGACTTTTATGGCATACAAGCTCTGATTCGTGTGCAAACTCAAGTATGTAGACAGAGGAGAACCTGTTACATGAAAGAAACTTAGCTTCCCACTTCAAGAGTGCTAACTGCATACAGGGTTCTGATACTGCGGACCTAATATTGAGTGTAAGTTTTTGGGAACAATGCCACTGCACTTCTTTACGAAATTACGATTGTGATTCACTGTTGTGTTTCTGTTTGCAGAATACAAAAGGGGCCAATTTGGAAGACGTTGATGGAGATGAGGAGTACCTGGCAATGAAGATCCATGAACTGTTACAGAACACAAAAGAACTGCTTAAAGATGTCAAAAGTACACTAATCATGCCTTCTCCTACCAGGTTCTAACCACTTGTCCATCAGCATGTTAAATATGTATAATGGAGATCCAAAACATTCAGATCCACCAAAAAATCATATGCAGTAGATTCTCTACTCAAATCGTTTAACGTACAAAACCTTTAAGTTATGCATTATATGTACTACACAAAATACAAAATCTCTATTCAGATTATGCAAGGTATAGAATCTGATGCATTGCATATTGAATGGTGTAAAAAGGAGAAAGTGATGTTTGAATCTGTATAATCGAGAATTTTTTAAAGACACTAACATAAGTACTTTAACTCACTAAAGTCACTAAACTGCTAATACCAGTTAATCTTATCACTCGGCTCTGAAAATTCTATTACTCTTTTAGCCAAGAAATGTGGAGTTTCGGAAAAGATCAGACTTCGGCCAAGGATGGAAAACAAAAAGAAAATGCCAGATCTTTTAGCGGGAAAAAGAATAGAAAAAGAGCCCAAATCATCAGAACCTCGTATGAGGAAAACGAAGATATCCAGATTGTTAAAATCGACACCTTTCAAGGGAGACCCTCTTCATACACCGCTTCATCTCCTCTCAGAAGGGAACATCATGGCCCGGCTGCCCGGTCGCCAACTGAGAAATTCGCAATCAAAATGCGACAAACACAAGATTATTCAGGCAGTAAAGGTTCACCAAAAGAAGTGAGAAGCTATTCAGCACCTCAGACTCCAACAGCTGGATTAAGGTTTCTTCAAAAAGTAACAAGGAGAGAAGAAAATTGTGTTCCTGCAACCACATCGGTAAGTGCAAGTGCTGGATCACCGAGTGTGCCGAGGCAGAGACCCCAAACCCCTGAAAAAGACAGAAGTGTGTCACTGAAGAAACCGTTATCTTCCACAGCTCATTTAGCTATTGATTGTTAAGTTTATATATTTACCATCTGTATGTATGTGTGAAACCTCAAATTAAACGGATGAGATCAAGCTAGAACATGAAGATGGCATACGTGTAATACAAACAACATGAAGCATAATAACCAGATTATGTTCTTGCTTTCAATAAACTATGTTCATTTTATCATTTTCCACATTTCTTAATCATCACAAGGCACGTTGAGTCTCAAACAAAGGAAGAAATCGTCGGCGATATAATAGGAAAATGGAACCACCATAAGATATAAACAGTAATAACAATATTTACAGTAATAATAATTAACTTCTTCGTTTATCTCGGATCACATCTACTAGCTCAATTCTTTATTGTTATTCAGCTGATTCGCTAATACACACTGTTCAATCAGATAATTTTCTTCAACCCCTACATGGTCCTCAAATTATCAGTTAAAACAATTCAAGAGACTTCAAAACCTTAAAGAATGTGAGACTTCAGCGTGCATTTGCAACATTGTCCTGAAAGAAAAGAAATGCTGAATACAGAGTAACTGCACGATAGCTCACAACGTTTCTTTTACTCAATCAGAAACAGACATAAACCTGCTCAACAGTTGTCCAACAGCATCTGAATTTTGGAGTTTGGACTTGCTAAAGAGATTAACATTTGATACAGCTCCAGCAACATTAAAAGTGACAGCATTTGGAGGTTTGTTTAGCGCTGCTGGAACATACAAATGATTATCAGTCACGTCTCCAGAGACCACATAGTCCTTGAACACACTACACCATTGAACTTTCCACTTGGAGACTCAATTGATGGGGCTTTCTTAAACCAATGAGACTCTATCATGGGAGTCGCAACAACGGATCAATGAGTAAAATGCAGCAGTAGCTGTATCACATCAGCTCAAATGTCATATTCAATCAATCACACACAAGACATTGAGACTGTCATGGGGCAGTGGTACAGCCATATGAGCTGATCCAACTACTGCCTGGTTGCTTCAGCACTCCAGAATTTGTCATTTGCTCCCTCAAATTAGCTGACTCTTCCCAATTCCCTGCTTCGGCATAAATATTCGACAGCAGCACATAAACCGAGGGGTTATGCTTTTCGGTTTCAAGTAAAATCTTGGCACAAATCCTACCTACCCTTAAGTTACCATGAGCTGCACATGAACTGATCAATGTCCACCAGACATTCGGATGTATGTTCAGATTATGGTCTAATAATCCTTCTGCCACGTCAACATAACCAGCTCTACCGAGAAGGTCAACAACACAAGAAAAATGGTCTATTTCCGGTTCAATACCATAAAAATTGACCATACAAATGAAAATCCTTGAACCGTCATCAATTAAACCTGAATGACTGCAGGCTGAAAGAAGAGCAGTAAAGGTGGCCTTATCTGGTTTCACTCCAGAATGTTGCATCAATTCAAAACACTTAACAGCTTCATTACCTTCTCCATGCAGGCAATATGCAGATATCATTGAATTCCACGAAACAGTATCATTTGGAATCATTTCCTGGAACACTCTCAAAGATGAACCCAAAACGCCACACTTTGCATAAAAGGTTATTAGAGCATTTCCCAAACATGTCTCTGAAGAATATCCGGCCTTAATAACAGATGCATGAACTTGTTCCCCATGTTGTAAAGCCGATATGCTGGTACAGATGCTTATAACAATGCTCAGTGTATATACACTAGGAATATGTCCCAACCTCTTAAACTCTGAAAACCATTCCAAACCCTGCATAGGTAGTCCATTCAGTTGATACCCATTGATCAATGTGTTCCAAGAAATCAAATTTTTCGAATCCATTTGAATGAATATTTGATAGGCATGCTCAATCAATCCATGCTTGGAGAATGCAGAAAGTAGCGCATTGGAAACTTCAATTTTCTGAATTAGCGCATCTTTTATGACACTTGCGTGAATGCTCTCAGCCAACAAAATATCTGATGTTACTAGTAGGCTTCCAATGGTATATTCATCTGGTCTTATCCCCTCTCTGCGCATTTGGAGATACACCATACTTGCCTCTCTGCCTAAATTACAATTAGCATGGCTTGTTATTACAACATTCCAAGTAATAACATCTTTCTCTTTTAGATTTTGAAAAACTGTATCCACTGCAATCAAGTTCCCGCAATTAGCATACATCGTCATAGCTGCATTACTCACCAAAGTAGAATGATCCAAACCTACCTTTACAACTAGTCCATGCACTTGTGCAGCCAATGTTGCACAGTAGCATGAACTCATTATGCTAACAAAGGTTAATTCAGTTGGCTTTAGACCCACGTTAAACATCTCGTGGAACATCAGAAAAGCTTCGTCATCTCTCTCCATGCTCGCTAAACCTGATATCATCACGTTATAAGATATCTGATCATGCACAAAAGATTCTGCTTCGTTGAAAACTTTATAAGCATCCCCAACCATCTCACATTTAAAATACATAGTAAGCAGAGCATTAACTACGGAAGGTCGAGCAAGGAACCCGGTCTTGATAACCAAAGAATGAACTTGAACTCCAAAATCCAAAAGTTCAAAAGAACACATGCATAATATACAGGACAAACTATAATGATCATGTCCAACACCCGAAACATGCATTTTGCAGAACAAATTCAAGGCAGTCTTCTCGAAACCACTTTCCCCACACCCTGTGATCATGGCATTCCAGACAGCAACACTCCACTTAGGCATTTTATCAAACATTTCACAAGCATAAACCATATCCCCCAACTTCGTACAGGCCGATAACAATGTGGTCCACGAATAAACATCAGGATTTTCAATTTCACAAAATAACCTCTTCACGGAATTCAAATCCTGTGATTTAGCGAAGAGCGAAAGCAGAGTATTCGCGACGTGTGGGAAGAACTTGAAGCCAGTACGAATGACCTGAGCGTGAAGCTGGGCACCGGTGGTGGTGTCCAAGAGATTAGCACAGGAAGTGATGGCGGCGGAGAAGGTGTAATGGTCAGGTTTAAGCTGGTTAGAAGAACGGAAGTGGTGGAAGAGGTGGAGGGTTTCAAGGTATTTTCCGGCGCGGCTGAGCTGTGATAGATGGCCATTGAATCGGATCAAATGTTTGGTGCACTTTTGCAGTGTATCTATATGGACGCTGCAAATTGACATGCATAATCTCTTCAAGGAATTTGTGAAAGTTTTACTTCTGAATTTTCTCAGAACAAATTCAAAGCAGTTTTGAACATATTTGAATTATACTATACACTAATCTTGAAAATACAAAGCATATTAAAATGAAGTACACTATAGTTTTATACTATTATTGATTGATTGTGAAGGATGTCATATGAATCAATTCTTGTTATTATTTGATTGATTGATTGTGAAGGATATCATTTTATTTTATTTTCGAAACGAAATACGCACGCACCCGAAGGATATCATATAAATCAATTAATGTATTATTATTTGATAAACTAATATCTTAGATTGTTTGTTCTTGTGACACAATTTATTGTTATTAGTACTTGATAATTAATAAGTATTAGTGTTTGTTCTTGTGACCTCATTAGTGTAATATTTCATTTTGTTGTTTGGGAGCATTTTCTTTTTTACGCAACAAACACCGTTCTGACTTAATTTTAGAAGTTAAGTATTTTATACACTCAATACCGGTTAGAAAGATTATTTTACACATTTTGACTCAAATTCGGGTAGAAAAACATTCTGTGGTCCGATGAATCTACACGAAAATTTAAAGGACAAAATCGTGGGGAAAATGTGTGCTAATACACAAAATTTTAAAGGACAAAATCGGGAAGAAAAATGTGTGCCGAGACATTTTGAGAAAATATATGGTGCATTAGTTTTTAGAGAGTTATACCAAGTGGATGGTTGTGATACATCTACCTCACGCCTACACACTTTTTTTGTGCGCAAATGGATGACATTAATACATCTCATCCATCAACTTGGTATAAATCCATTAATAACTGATGCAACATAATTTTTCTCAAGATATTTTGATGTTAAAAAAAAAGTAGTAGAGTTTTATATTATCGATTATGACGGATGTCATATGTAGGGATGACAATGGGTACGAGTGAGTACGAGTTTGGCTATATCCATACCCTACCAATCAAAAAAATTCTTTACCCATACCCTAACCATAATCCATGCCGGTAGAACATTTCAGATCCATACCCCCTCCACCACCCCCCACCCCCACATGGATATCCATGGGTTTGTGGAAATCCATGGATATCTAAATTTATTCCCAAGTAAGTATCACAAGTCCATATATATTATCAAATTTGCTGGAGCAAAGACAAACGAGTGGCAAAAATGCAAGATCAACAATAACCGGGTAAAGCTTAACAGGAAAAAGAATTAAAATACATAGCAAGCAAACCGACAAATGTATTATTTTTTAAGAATAAATATAAAGCGAGCATAAAACAAAGTGTATATATATATATATATATAATTCTCACGTTTCTGCAGTTCGGTAGTGTTGGCCGACAATAGGAATTAGGAAAAGAAGAGTCGACAACAGTAACTTTGATAATTGATATGTTTGTAAAAAAACTAAAGATTGGGGCACGAGTCTTAAATCTTAATTGCAATAATATTTGTTTATTTTTTTCTAAGCGACATGCTTTTTTTTCCTTGTAAAAAAGTGATATTTCAATTTTCCGTAACATCAATAATTTTTATAAGTAATACAATATAAACAATATATTATATGGTGGGACGGGTAGGTATTATGACGAGTAGATAATACATATTCATACCCTACCCTACCCTCGACGGGCTTTGAAAAATCAAACTCATGCCCTACCCTACCCTTAAAAATACCCACCGGGTTGGATCGAAATTACCATCCCTAGTCATATGAAACAATTATTATTATTATTTTATAGTTAATAGTGTTAAAGTCTTTGTTGTTGGGACACAATTGTTATGCAAGTACTTTCTAGTAGTTTAACATTTTTTTAGACGAATTAGTGTAGTCTTTCATTTTACGGTTTCTTTTCTACCGTACAATCGAAGTCTATTAAGGAGTTGTATATATTTGAAGGAATTCTCTTCCTTTTTCTTTTGGTTTTAGAGTATCTTGGTTGTATTCCATGTAGTCGTATAAGGTACCCCTCCATCTCACATATGGAGGGATCTGGACCACACTAGAATGAAATCGTGGTCCAAATGTAGTCATATGTGTAATTTCCTCGATGAAAACGTAGTCCAAATGTCGCCACATGTATAATTTCCTTATGTGGAGACACCATGTAAAAATTATCTCATCTAACGCTACAGTTTGAAACAAATAAATCTACAGATGACATTCATCCATCGGTGGCGAGATCCGGACCACACGTAGAATGGAATTGTGGCCTAAATGTCGCCACATGTGTAATCTCCTCATACGGAGACACCATGTAAAAATAACCCCATCTAACACTATACTTGTCGAAACAAACAAATCTACACAGACGACATTCATCCAACGGTACAATGCAGTCCACACCCAAAAACTCCCCATCAGCTTAATAACCAAAATACCAAAAGCAACCCCCAGAGAGGGTCCAAAATAATAGGCCATATTTAAAGACATTTCCAGCTTAGTATCTCACCTAGTTTCCCTAACAAATAATTATGATTGGAGGTACTACTGTCTGTGCCTATAGAAATGAGCATCATATGATTCATATATCAGCAACTAGACTTCCTCCATCACATAAATTTAAATTTAAATTTAAATAACCCACAAGTTACAACAATAACATGCCTTTTTGGCAATTGTTTCCCCCTAAACAATATGTCTAGGTAATAATAGTAACTAACATAATCTAACTTACAAACCGAAAACCTCCCCAACATGCCAGCACCCAAGCTTTTTAGGAACTGTCATCATGTAGATACACATCAGATGCCCCACTTTGTGTCCTGTAAATAATAATAACAACAAACAGTAATAAACTCCTCTATGCATTATTGTTATTTGGCTGATTCAACCGTGTTCTAGCAGATGGTACTCAAAACCCTAACTTAAAAACATGTAATGAAGCTGAAGAAGACTGCAATTTTCTTAATTACCATGAAGAAGTGAGACTTCAGCTTGCATTTGAACCGTTTGTCCTGAAAGAAGGAAAAAGTCAATGTTGAGTTGACTAACTGCACGAAAACTAAAACGCGTTCTTCAACACAGAGAAAATATAAACCTGTTTAGCTGGTGTCCAACAGCATTAGCAGTGGCTCTCAATGAGTTGAACCAATATTCTTTGAGCCAACATAACTGTTCTTCTCAGAAATTGCTCCATTTCCTACAGCTGCCGCCGCCAACAGCACAGATTGGCTGGGCCTGTTCTCAAAACCATTCATTTCTCTGTGATTCTTGGACTTGCTGCTCAAAATCTTATCATTTGACACAGCTCCGGCACCATTAAAAGTTGCACCATTTTGAGGCTGGTTTAGTACAGCTGGAACATGCAAATGATGATCAGCCGTGCCTCGGGAGGTCAAATAGTTCTTGAACACGCTGTTGTCGGACTTTGAGGATTCAATTGATGTGGCTTTCCTCAACTGGTGAGACTCTGCCATGGGAGTCACGGATACAGACGACAAATGTGACGAGTAAGATGTGGCGGCAGCTGCAGCAGCAAATTTTGCCACAGCTGTTGTAGCAGCTATGGTTTCTTGTGCCCCTTCCCGAAGCTGAATGTAGTCCCCCTCAATTAAAAACAACTGATACAAAAGAATAAGACGATTAAAATAGGGGGTCTTTTTTTTTTTGGGGGGGGGCACTGGATAGAAAATAACATACGTACTTCAGGATGACTGGCTACAAATTCGTCGAGCTTTCCATACTTCTTTTTGTAATCATGCCAATGAAGAGGGGCAATCATTTTACTAAGCCTATTTGGGAGCTGCAAATGAAAGACACGTGAGATGAGTCCCAAAAAAGCAAAACATCTTTTTTGTTTATCCTTCTGTGTATAAATATGTATGTACACATGCATGAATGCATGTACGTCTTGTAAAGTGCGTGTTTGTGTATCATTTATGGTATCCACTATTACTATCCTGACAAATACTTGTCCAGCCATTTTCATGGGGTTAGAACAGCCTATTCACAAGGGATGTATGTATATGTATAATGTATGTGTATAGATGTATTATGTATGTATATGTGTGGAAATATTACCTCAGCAGGGTGCAGCCTCAGCGCTGAGGGACATGTTCAGCAGTCTATATTTCGTGTATTATATTATTTGTACACTTTATTTATTTGTAAAAGACATATTAATTGTGATACATATAAACAATTAATATGTCAAACTCTAGTTTACTTTATGTCATAGACATAGCTTTTACTTTTACTTTTTGCATGCTTGCCGCCCACATCTACATACTCAAGTGGCCGCCCAAGCTAGCTAGCTAGTCTCTCTCTCAATTGTATCTATTTATATACCTTTCATATCAATGAATAAACCAAGTTGAAGTTTACTCTTGTGTTAACACATTCTCAAACTCTCTTCATGGTATCGGAGCCATTTGTGTTCTAACTTTTCCATTTGCAAAAACTCATATTTCAAGAATGTCTTCCACATCCGACATTACTTCAACCTCAAGACTCTCTCAATGACCTCACCGACCGGGAGTCTTGACAACTCCTCCTCTTATACAAACCATAGACTTGATGGTAACAACTATCTCATTATGGTCAAGGTCTATGAAAATGTACATTTCGACAAAGTAAGATGGGATACTTATGCGGAACAAAACACGCACTCTTTGGCCCGACCCGGTTTTGAAGCATGGGACACAACAAATAATCAACTCATGACCATCCTCACGAGGTCAATGACAAAAGAGATAAGTGAGAACTTTATGATGTATGATACCGCCAAAGAAATGCAGGATAATGCCGTAGATCTTTACTCCAAGAAGGATAATACATCCGAGGTATATGAACTAAAGCTCAGATTCAAACTTGCAGGCAAGGGGATATGTCTCAGTAACTCAATATTTCAATCAACTATCTAAGGCTTGGCAACACTTAGATATGTTAGAAACTCACTCATGGAATGATGTCAAGGATCTTGCTCTTTTATAAAGACATCATAGAAAAGAAGAGAGTATTCAGGTTCCTCACTTTGGATGAATCCTACTCTTGATGATGTTAGAGGAAGAATTCTTGCCACCAAACCTCTTCCAAATCTCAAATCCATGTTTCTTTGAGTCAAACATGAAGAAAGTAGGAGAAAAGTCATGCTTCAAATTCCCTACCGACAACCCTATCAAGGTCTTTCACCTGACCGCCGGGAAGGCTGCTGAGGTTCTTTGAGACATCTGAAGCCTACTGAGAAAAGCGGAAAAGCGTTCGTGATCACTGCAAACGCACAAATCACACCAAGGACAAGCTATTTGGAAGCTCCATGGCAAGCCTAACTCCTCAAAAACCTCAAAACCTATCGAGGAAAGTCAAGGCGAGACACATCGGTGAGGAGGAGAATGACAACCAGATGAATGCTCGCTTTGTTTGCATTCAAAGCCTTCCTGAATCAACAAAAGGAAGGTAGTCACTCTCTTGATGTTGCTACTCATACTCATACAGTAAATTCTACTCTTCCCTTAGCAATGAAACATGGATTGTTGATTCTGGGCATCCTCCCATATGACTAGTAATAAAACCTTATAACCAACTATATGCCTTGTCACCAAATTCATAACATTAAAGCTGGCATGGATCTATCTCTCGTGCAAAAGGTGTTGGAAATGTTAAACTCACTAATAAGATATGCCTACAGGATGTCCTATTTGTTCCAAACTTAGATCGCAATCTTATATCTCATCAAGAGACTCACTAAAGATTTGAATTGGATTTGTTGTTTTTAAGGAGAATCGGTGCACATTCCAGATCCTACTTCACGAGGAAGTGATTGGGAAGGCTAAACCTTACTTGTTGGATTGTTTCTGGTCAACCTGCTGAAAAGACAGAGGATCAAGACTGATCGCCTCGGCAGACTGCTCCCTGACTTTAGACAATATCATGTTATGGCATTATAGATTAGGACATCCAAGTTTTGGTTACTTAAAATCTTTAACTCTGAATTGTTTAAAGGATGTAATCTGAATGACCTTCAATGTGATATTTGTCAATTTGCTAAACTTACAAAATCTGTGTATGCTAAGTTACCTCATTTGCATTCCTCACCCTTCACCTTAATACACAAAGATGTATGGGGACCTACAGGGTGAAAAGTATAACAGGAAAAGTGGTTTGTCACCTTTATTGATGATCATACCAGAACACTTGGGTTTTTAATGAAAGACAAATCTGAAGTTGGCCCTATCTTTCAAGAATTTTATCATATGGTCTCCACTCAATTTGATACTAAGGTCAAGATCTTAAAGGCGATAATGCTCTGAATACTATGAGTCTAATCTCGGTACCTTCTTGACAGATAGAGGAATTGTTCATATCGTGTAGTTGTGTGGAAACACCTCAGTGAGAATGGGGTTGCCGAGAGAAAGAAACAGCACTCTTTGAAATGGCGGATCAATCATGTTCACCACACATGTTCCTAAATATATGTGGGGTGAAGCTATCTTACTGACGCAACTTATTTAATCAACCGACTTCCCAGTGAGTGTTAGGTTTCAAATCTCCACTCCAAACCCTACTCGACCACACACTCCTGTCATCATCTTGTTTCCCGATTGCCTCCAAAGATCTTTGGTTGTCTTGTTTTGTGTATATCCATGCTCAACACGTAGTAAACTTGATCCTAAAGCTCACAAGTGCATTTTCCTAGGTTATGCAAAGGACAAAAAAGTTACAAGTGTTATTCCTATTGAAAAGAAATTTTACAATTCTATGGATGTAAAATTCTTTGAAAGGACCCTTATTACAAAGAAACCCTCTCGAGCCATTCAGCGATGAAAACGATTGAAATTGACCTAAACCCTTCCCTCGGCAGACCTCTTAACCTCGGCAACTCTCTCGATCCTCGGCGGTGAACTTCTTACCCTAATGACTCTCTACAGACTAATACTCTCAAAGAACCTCCCGAACAAGAGTCTATCACCCAGAGCCTGCGATCCCGAGCCTACTAACACTCAAAGCAATCTCTGGATCCTCGGCACTGCGACATTGATGATAGGCCTATTGCTCTTGGGAAGGGAAAGAGATCGTGCACATCGATCATTCTATTCATTCTTATTTATCTTATGATAAGTTATCTCCTGCCTTTGCCATGTTTTCACAGGACTGGACTCTCACTCTATTCCTAAAAATATTCGTGAGGCCGCTTCAAAATGATAAATGGAAGGTCATTTGTTAAAAGCAGAGATGACAATGACATACGGATAATCATACTTGG
This sequence comes from Gentiana macrophylla, assembly GCA_026214975.1. NCBI lineage: Eukaryota > Viridiplantae > Streptophyta > Magnoliopsida > Gentianales > Gentianaceae > Gentiana > Gentiana macrophylla. Next base: position 54,041 of record JAOBSW010000232.1, on the reverse strand, counting down.
GATTTGACACCTCTCCCACGGGGCAAGAAGGCGATCGATTCAGAGATGGTTATTCACTATAAAATACAATGCTTGATGGCACTATTGACAAGTACAAAGCCGGATTGGTAGCCAGGGATTCACTCAAACTTATGGCATTGACTATAAGGAAACTTTTGCACCAGTGGCAAAACTCAACACTGTCGAGGTTACGATCTCTCTACATTTGTCCAACTTGACTCGCCTCTTCACCAATTGGACATCAAAAATGCTTTTCTAAATGGGGACCTCACCGAGGAGGTTTATATGAATGTACCTCCTGGTTTTATCAATCCTCATACTCAAGGCAAGGTGTGCAACCGAGGAAATCTCTATATGGCCTGAAGCAATCACCAAGGGGCATGGTTTGGAAAATTAACAAGCGTGGGTCAAAGGCTCACTGGATATCACCAATGCAATTCATCACACTATGTTCATCAAGACAACCAACCGTAAGAGGTCTATTATTATTGTCTATGTGGATGATATCATCCTCACCGGAGATGACTCTCACCGAGATCCAACATTTGAAGACTCTGCTGGCAAAGGTGTTTCAAGTGAAGGACTTGGGTTTTCTCAAATATTTTCTTGGCATGGAAGTAGCAAGAAGCAAACAAAGGCATTTACTGTCTCCCAAAGGAAATATGTCTTGGATCTCTTTGGAAAGCGGCATCTTTGGGGTGCAAACTGCTATATCCCTGTGTAGACCCAGGTCATACCTGCTACACGGTGACATCTTCTTTGTCGAGGAAAGAACAATATCAAAGACTTGTAGGAAACTCATCTACCTCTCCCATACAAAGACTGATATTGCATATGGTGTCGACCGGGTTAGTCGAGTTCATGCAATCGCCTCTTGAGCAACATTGGGATCTTGTGAATAGGATCTTGAGGTATTTAAAGTCCACTCCTGGCCAAGGGTTACACTTCACCAAGTCTGGCGATAGATCCATCAAGGTCTACACCGATCTTGATTGGGCCGGATGCCACATAGATAGAAGGTCGACCACAAAGCTCTTTGTTCACATGTATGGGGCAATCTTGTTACTTGGAGGAGCAAGAAACAACCTCGTGTCTGTGGCGATCTTGAAGGTGAACTCGAGCACTTGTCTTAGGCATTTGTGAAGCTCTTTGGCTCAAAAGAGTACTTCTTGAACTTCACAGACCTCTTCTTGACAACTATCACACTCTGTTGTGATAATAACTCAAAGACTTATGCATGGCGAGAGGATCCAGATCCATCATGACAAAACCAAACATGTGGACATTGATGGACATTTTTTGAAGGAGAAGATTGATGCCAAGATTATTCAACTCCAAAGTATGTTCCTCAAAGCAGATCGAGAATCGCGATATCCTTACCAAGGCTATTCCACCTCTTATGTTCGTGAGACTAAGTAGCAAACTTGTTTGCATTAACATATCTGACCAGATTTGAGGGGTGTGGAAATATTACCTCAATGGTGCGACCTCATTTGAGGACATGTTCAACGATCATATTTAGTGTATTATATTATTTGTACACTTTATTTATTTGTAAAAGACATATTAATTGTGATACATATAAACAATTAATATGTCAAACTCTAGTTTACTTTATGTCATAGACATAGCTTTTACTTTTACTTTTTGCATGCTTGCCGCCCACATCTACATACTCAGTGGCATTTCAAGCTAGCTAGCTAGTCTCTCTCTCAATTGTATCTATTTATATACCTTTCATATCAATGAATAAACCAAGTTGAAGTTTACTGTATCTATTTATATACCTTTCATATCAATGAATAAACCAAGTTGAAGTTTACTCTTGTGTTAACACATTCTCAAACTCTCTTCAATATGTGTGTATGTATATATCAAAAACATAATGAAAAATCTAGAAAATAATGACATTAAGCAACCCACCGTTGAACTAATTCTAATTTTGCTGTTAGATCCAGGAGGTATTGTGCGCGCAATGCAAGCCAACAATACTCTTTCATCAAGTAAAGCGGTTCTGCCGTCTTACCAATCTAACAAAGATCTTTAGACCAGCGAGAGCCAACGAGTCGGGTAATATTACATCCGAGGTCTTCATGCTACTTTCATTGCAACTTGAAAGATGATTTGCATCATCATAAGAAGATAAGTTAGAAGTAGAGCCATGTTTCTCCTCAATCAGGCTTTGACCTCTCTGTGCGTTCGTGTTTTCTGTGCCCACACAAAATAAATCTCAACTTTAGGTCAAATCATATAGGCTTTTGTCCAGGATTAGTAAAATCGAGAACATAACATTTACATGTCAACATAAAAGCAAAGAACAATACCTTTATGCCTTTCTTTGTTTCCGAAGAGTCCAATCTCAAAACTTCACCGAATTGGGAAGAGATTTTTGCAATTCAACTTTGATCTTGGCCACCAGATGAATAGCTTTTCTCGGCTAAAAGGAAGAGAAGCACATCACATATTCACATAGATAGAGGACAAAAAACCACAGTATCTAGATAGGCAACTTGTGTAAGCGGGTGTAAGGTAAAATCCTCACGACCGTGACAAATGCTTGTCAACCGACAGTGTTTCTATATGATAGAATAGTTATCGACTTAAGGGATATGCATCGGTAGGTGGACTCGCTAATGCTCTCTTAATCATCAGCTTGTTATATTTAGCACGAGATGAGCCATTTTTCAAAATTAAAGCCGAAAGCCTCACAAGTTCATTGATGAAATTTCAAATTTTGTGAGACTGAATGTGAAAGGCCGGAAAAATATGGCAAGATCGAAGACTTTTCCAGTTCGTGTACATTTCAGCCATCACCAAGGGATTAATTTTGAAAAAGAAAGGATAATTAGCAATAGTAGTAAATGCAATAACAGAAGTACTTAAATAGATTGATTTGGTATCAAAAGAATGAAGCATATTATATTGGGACTGGCCTAGTCGTAAAAGTCACCACACTTGCGGGTATCAACCAGGGTTCAATCCCATGCCCTCCCCAAATAAGACAAAATCCCCTCCCCACCACCCCAAAATAAGCCTCCACCCGGAAAAGAAAGGAATGGAGCATATTATATCACATATATCAACAGTTACAGATTTCAAGCACCAACCTTTCCCTCCACATCTGATGAATGAGCGGAACGAGGCTCTATTCCCTGACTTCGCATTGACATTCAAATATTCTGAATTAAGAACTTGACCATTTACCGAAGATACATACTCATAGCCAGACTCTGACCCCAATAAAGCCGATTCAGTATTCAAAGAGGATGTTGATCATGAGTCAGCTGTTGTTTACCCTCTGGCACAGCCTTTTACGTCGACAAAAAATAAATAAATAAATAAATAAAATTGATCACATAGTCATCACAATGCTAACGCACTACAACAAAAAATAAAGTAAAAGAAGCGGCATATCAGTGTATAACCTGTTGGTTATGCCAATGCTGAAGAGATGAAAATGCAGGAACTGAATGAAAAGGTCCAATATGTGATGGAACTGAATGTGGCACGCCTTGCTGATGCACCACATAAGGATGCATAGCAGCCATCTGTCCAGGCGGAAGATAGGTTGGCATCCCAACATAAGATGTTGGAGCAGTAGGAACACTTTGGACATGCTCAGTCTGGTAACAGTAAAAGGAAAAAAGACTCAGCAAAAGCAGTCCAACAGATTTCACATACAAAGTCTATTTATTACCCCACTTCCACATTGTAATCGACCACCACCCCACCCATTTCATGAACAAAAAGTGTGATCATGGACACCGTTAGTGCGTAGTAATTTTAACTACATTATTGATCGATTACATTTATTTTGATAGTACATATGTATACATGTGCATTGGTACACTTTATTTATTTTTCTTCGGACTGTTACAGCAGACACTTGTGAAGAAGTAGTTGTTTGCTTAATATGCTTTGAAATTTCGATATATATTGCAATTTACGGGAAAAAAATTGGTATATTTTGTAAAGGCAGGAAACTGCCAAGGTAGGCATGGAATTCTCTACATAACGTCATTTGCCCATAACCTGGAATTGCGTTTACCATAGAATTGTGTGAATTGTTTCACCTCTTATTCTAGTTCTAGTATGATTTATCGATTTTCCATAGAATTGCGTGCATGGTATGAACTTGTTGGATTCAGAGTAGTATCGAAGACGCTGAAGGGAATATTAGATAGGCAATATAAATAAAGTAATTATTCTATGTGCTGAAATCGAAAAACATCTTGTGGATTATATATTTATAAGTACACATCTCGCAGTTTCTGGTTTTGTTGCTTCTGACTAAATAGCATAGTTGTTAAGGCGAGCAAAATGCAAGCCGGCAGCCTAGGCCAACTAAGAGTTGCTTTTTTGGCTTTGTTTTAACACCTTTTCCTCACATCACATGAACAGAAAGCTTTGGGGGGAAAAATCACCTAAAGATAGGAAATCCGAGGCTTTTGCTGAACTCACTTACCATATGCATACAAGTCTCTCACTCCCAAATCTTGAAGTACACGTGAAAAGAAAGAGTCTGATTAGCCAAAAAATGTACTACTATTTACTACTCTAATACATTTTTCTTGTATCGAGAGTGGTATGATTTAGACTCCCATATTTCATATGCTACGATGAGAAGAGTAATGGTGCAACAGGTATTTTGCGAGTTATACCTAGTGGAGGGCCATGATTAATCCAACTCACACCTACACACTCCTAGTGTATGTGAGAGGGAATAAGAAATAATCATGGCCCTCCACTTGGTATAACCCGAAAATACCCATTACGCCATAATTTTTCTCTTCTACGATATTCAATGGACTTACACTTAAGTTTAGGACTATGCTACTTTTATTGACCCTTGGTCGAGGATACATTTTTGTGTTTCCACAAATTTCTACGTAGGATCATCAATATTCAAAATTGTAGGAGAGGTGTAGCCTGGGATGGCTAGGTGATCCCTCTTCCGCCTTGGCATTGCTTAGTGCTTTAACAACTATGCCCAGAATATATTAATTCACAGATTAATTAAGATGCTGAACATGATCCATTACTTGTCAGAAGATTTTCGCATGCTAATGTTCCAGAATACAATTCCATCTTTGACCAGACATTCGACACCTATTGCAAGGTTACTAGTGCATGCTAATGACATTCTGCATCACATGACAAAGATGTGCTGAATTACAAATAGGCTTACCGCCGTAAAATTCAAAAATTTCAACCAGTCTTACTCAAAATGACATATTGTAAGCACTGAAAACTACAAACCAAATATTAATATAGGGACAAACTATACCTGTCTTGAAGTATTTCCCATTGAATTGAAAGAAGCAATATCAGGGTTCCCATTGGATAAGTGGTTGGAGATTTGAGGTGCACCGTTACCACCCACATCTAGCTGACCACCATTGCTTTCTCTGATCTGAGATTGATCCTTTGAGATTGGTTGGGAGACATGGGACCCATCAGAGTAAGTCCCGCTCTTCACACCAGCATCAGCCAGTTCAAGCTGTAGTTGTTGTATATGCAGATGTAGTCTCTCCATCTCACCAAACTGAAGAATGACAATTCTTATTAAACTCCACTTCTCACCTGGTGTATAAACCTAGTTCTATTTCCAAAGGGTACACTTCCATGGCCAGAAATGAAGAACAAAAACAAAACAAAAAACTCCAACCAAAACTGAAGATATCATAGATCCAATAACCTGTCTTTGACACCCAAGCCAGAGTTGATTACATTGTTCTGTCCTTTCCCGAAGTTCAGCTTGTAGCGAGTGGTTGGTAGTGGATTGAAGTGCATCCATTTCCTGAACACGAGTCACCCAGGCCTGGGCCTCCCTCAGTTGCTCATCCTTGAAAATCAGTGTTTCCTGGGCAATTCTGTTCTGAATGACATACCAATGGAAATAAGTTAAGAGTAAAACAACCACAAGTACAAAGAATATGCTCGCCCTAAAGATGAGGAACAGATGAACCAGGAAGCATGTATCTGGGTCACCAGAATGTGAGTACCTTAAATTGCTTTTATGTATATACACTAAAAACGAAGAATATCAAATACAACACAACAAACCTGCTCCTGCAACTCCATAAGCTGCCGCTCTTTGTCCTGAATATGTTCCTGCAAATCATGGATTTGTTTGATGTGTTGAGCTCTTTCGGCTTCAGAGTTATCTCGTTCTCTCCTGCAAAAGGAAGTAAACCAGACTGAACTTAGCAATCTAGAGATCATGAATTGACGGATGCAATTAGATTAGATAATCCTCTATAGCATACCTATACGTTTGCAGCTCTATGCTTTGTTCCCTAATAAGATCATCTTTAGCCCAAGCCTGCTATAGAAGAAAGTCAAAACAAAATTTAGCCAAAAAAAATGACACTTTCCCAAACACTTAAGCCAGAAATAGAAAAAAAGAAAAAAAAAATCCAAACGAACCGCTTCATTGTGTAATCTGGTTGCATGCAACTCCCTATCCTTTTCCTCCAATTTTCTCTCCAACTCAAGCATCCTCTGTTCCTTCTCAAACAATTGCTCCTTAAAAAAACAAGGTTAACACTATTAAAAGAACCGAAAAGAGAGAAAAGTACTAAACAATCACAGACATGCAAATATGCTACCTGAAGTTTAGCATTGGCATTGGCATGATCCGTTAACTGAGAGTCATAGGCACTCCGCATCTCCGTTATTTCTTCCCTGGCAATGAGCTTAGCACGAAAACTAATCTCCATTTGCTGCAATTCTTCCCTTTGCTTTACCAGACTATGAAGCCTGTGAGACAAGATATCATTGTCCAAATTTCCGTCGATTCCAACCAAACAGAAATCAACATCAGCTGGCTTTCTTCCTTGCTGCACCTTCACAACAAGCCAAGCCATGATTGTTTCACATTTACATTTACATGTAGAACAACAGCATACGAGAAAACACCAATTAAAACACGTTCCTTACCTCGGACAACAGCCTCTCATCTGAAAGCCCTAACTTTGAACGCTCCAGCTCCTACACATCATCATTCTGAAAATTTTCAGAAAGGACAAAGCCAACTAGGCACCTCGTAAAACAAAAAATCAAGTAAATTACCTCGTTACTAGAGTTCCGAACAGATTGTTCAGCGACAACTCGCCACTCCTTACGAGGAGCTTGAGAGGAGTTTATCGCCAAAGAAATCCCGCGTGAGACGGCGGCAACACCCGCCGCAGTCTCCATTAACAGAATCGTGAAAGGGAGAAACAGCCTCAACTTCAATTTGAGAAAAAACCTAATATTTCCCCCCAAAACCCAGTCTCAAAAAATTATAAGCTAAAATGTAAAAAGACAAGGAAATCCAAGACAGGGATGTTAGAGGATATGATATGGTAACACAAATTGATTGATAAATGCTGTAACAAAAGAAAAGGAACGCGATCAACAGAACAGATGAACAAGGTGTTTGTTTGTCATACAAGTGGGGGAATGCATTCTTTCTTCTTTTTTTTTTTTTCCAGTGCGGTGTGTGGACTAGGGAGTGGGAAGCATAGAAACCCTCTGATGAAGGGGTAAAAGAGTAAACTTAATAATAACAAGAAAAAAATACTTGACGAGTGACGACAAAAAAAAAACTGTCATGGGTTGACCGAATTACTAACCCACAACCACTATTTATTTTCCATTTTATACAACTCTTTACATTTAATTACACTTTTTTTTTTTTGAAATGTAATTACACTTTTTGATATGGTAATAATAATAATAATAATCTATACCTATCTATACACGTGATGTTGGTAGCTGATGTGGTCTATTTATACTCATAATAAGGTTTTCGTAAAATATTGACACATGATGTTGTCATGTTGGTATTTTAAAATCTGGACACATGATGTTGGTACCTTAATTAGGGTCACATAATATGAGGTGTTCTTTCAAATTTTCATGATTTACATTGCTCTCCCCTGTCTCGTGATGTATTTCTTGTTATTTTGATAGATTTAAACACATCAACTATATTTGATAAATATTTGATAAAATAAACTATATTTGTACAAAAGCTCTTTAATAAAGTTATTATTAATGTAAAACTCAATCACTACATCTTGTTGATCAGTACACGTGTATTTTAAGGAAGTTATTGTGTGGTGTTTCTATACGGTGCGGAGACACCGTGTGGCAGTCCCCACACCACACAGTTTTATTATGTATTTAAAATGTGTGGTTCTGATCGTTTCACCCGTCACTTCGCCCTTAAATTCCTCCACCACACAATAACTTCACGTACTTTAATTCTTCACTATAATGATAATTGATTGATTTCTTACACCAATATACGCGTAATAAGTGATCACAGGTCATATCAGAGATGCATCATATTCATATGTTTGTACTTGCTTCCACAAAAAACGCAATCTTAGAGTAACCACAATGGTTACTCCCTATATCATTCTTTAAACCCCTTTCAATTTCATTTTTTTAACATCCTAAAGAAAATTTACTCTAACAATGACTCTCTATACAACATCTCAAATACTTCCCACCACCAATATCACACTACTATAGCACCTCCTATTTACCTGGCCAAATTTTATAGTTCGAAAACTATATTCTTCTTCAACATAATTTTTATCCATAAAAAAAAAAAAAACTATCGAGTAAAATGAAAAAGACCAGAATAAAAGTGTTCTTGTAATGACAAATTCTGTAGTGCAAAATAAGAAGAAAAAAAATACTGCTATGAAAAAGAGAGGAGTGAGAATATAGGAGAGAGAGCAAAAGTGGGCTGAAAAGTGAGTTACTATTCATGTTAAATGACACCCTATTTTCAGGGAGTGGGTTAACATATTTTAGGGAAAGGGATGTTTATAGGGTGTCTATTGTAGGCTTAAAGTGGATCAAGGTTCCTTACGGTGTGTTTAGGAGACTTGAAAAGGGTGTTGTTGTGGATAGCTTTATTACTTTGAAAAAATATAAATGGATGAGTAATGATACGGCAAACAACTGTTGTGTCACAACAAAACGGTTACCGTGTAAATAGAATCATATTCATGATTTAATATCCACAAGGTCGAAGCTCGAGTGTCAAAACATTAACGGTCGTATCTTATAATATGGATATCATAGTCTCGCTTTGCAAAGACTATCGATAATAAGACATTTCTTATAATAATAATAATGTCGTTTCGGATATTTACTCTTACTATTAGGAAACGCGATTTCCGTACGCGCGACATAAATCCTACAAATGCTTCAATAGCATACCCAAGCACTACCGCACGATCGTCTCGTGGCTAGGAAAAACCTCAATAGTGTCAAAACATGACAATCCACACCGTGATGTTATGAATACTATGGTCTAAGGATAATTACACAACCGTTACATAGTGCGACACTTAATAAAGTAAGTGTGTCAATCTAACGTAGTATTATCTAATACACGTCCACATAAAGTCCAAGAGTCTCTACACTTTGATAGATGAGATCTATCACTATCTTCACAAGATAGATGACATCTAATACGTGCTAGTCTAACCGTACTATTAATTTTCCGTTTAATAATACATACGACTGTAGATATTTAAGAATCAAGCCTTTTTAAAGTGAGTCGAGATCTCATCAACCATAATCACTATTATGATTTCTCTATCACAGTTTGACATTAGGGACATTATCATATATAAATATCATAATTGTTTCATTAAACAAACAAATATATAATAACAAAATATCTATTTATTATATGTATAAACATAAAAGTGTAGTAGAAATACCCGATTCCGTCGTATCCGGTCCAACTCGATTGGATTTATGATACTACACTGACAAAATTTTCCAAGATGGCTAGGTTTATGGCATACGGTGTTGGTTATGATTCTATGAGTATTGACTTCAGTGTGTCAATCTAACGTAGTATTATCTAATACACGTCCACATAAAGTCCAAGAGTCTCTACACTTTGATAGATGAGATCTATCACTATCTTCACAAGATAGATGACATCTAATACGTCTTTAATCTAACCGTCTTTATTAATTTTCCGTTTAATAATACATACATTGTAGATATTTAAGAATCTAGCCTTTTTAAAGTGAGTGAGATCTCATCAACCATAATCACTATTATGATTTCTCTATCATGATTTGACATTAGGGACATTATCATATATAAATATCATAATTGTTTCATTAAACAAACAAATATATAATAACAAAATATCTATTTATTATATGTATAAACATAAAAGTGTAGTAGAAATACCCGATTCCGTCGTATCCGGTCCAACTCGATTGGATTTATGATACTACACTGACAAAATTTTCCAAGATGGCTAGGTTTATGGCATACGGTGTTGGTTATGATTCTATGAGTATTGACTTCAAGTTAGTAAGAATAGTTGAGGGTGCAGACCATAATATTTTCAAAGCCGTTGATAACAATCAAATGCATATTAATTAACTGAAGTCTGAAGTTAGGGTTTTCAATTTGAGTTCCAATTCTTGGAGAAGACTTAATGATTTTCCTTATTCCTTATACATAAAAGGACTAATGGAGTGTTTTCTAATGGGTGTATACATTAGATTGTATATAAGCTATATTAAAGAGAGTATGTTATGGAATTGCAGTTACAAAAATGCGTTCAAGTCATCTCCAACAATCGAATATCATCTATCAAATCTGCAGTTATTCAATGAATAAGTGATCGAAAAAGTAGCAAAGAGGTCTTTAGATTCTTCAACAACATTTGAGGATTCAGCAAATTGGAGTTTTTCAACAAAGAGAAGATCGAATGAGTAACAAAGAAGCCTCCAAGTCTTCTCCAACAATCGAAGATCATCCGCAAAATCCAGAGTTCTTCAACAAAGATAAAATCGAAGAAGTAGCAAAAAAGTCTTTAGATTCCTTAACATTTGACGATCATCCGTAAATTCTAGAATTCTTCAACAAAAAGATGATCGAATGAGTAACAAAAAAGCCTCAAAGTCATCTACAACAATCAAAGATCATTCACAAAATCGGTAGTTCTTCAACAAATAGAATATCAAAGAAGTAACAAAGAAGCCTTTAAGTTATCTACAACAATCAAATGTCATACATCGAATTCAGAAGTTCTTCGTCAATAACAACAATTGGTGAAGAAGCCAGAGAAAGCATGAAGCTTTATTCCTAGACACCAAAGAAAAGAAGCAACAAATAAGCCTTCAAGTCCTTCAACAATATTCTTGTCTTTGTTTTTTTACTTAAATTGGATGACAACGAAATTCGTGTTCCGAATTTCTGCCTATAAATACAAGTGGTTTTGATCATTTGTAAAGATACATAAGAAGTTGGTGAATGAAGACTCGGAGAAAAGACTTCGAAGCATCGAAGATTTTGCGAAAGAGCTTGAAGTTTATGAGGTTGGTTGGTTCTACATGATAGGCTGATGACTAACTCTATGAGGTTTAAAAGGAAGACGTGCACTTCTGATTTGTGTAGTAGGTGCGAGAAAGAGTTGGAAGATGTTGTTCAATGTTTGGCTTCTTGCCATTTTGCAGCTAGAATCTGGAGGTGCAGTCCTCTTAGATTTTTCTTTAACGAACCGAATTTTGCGACTCGAGAGTGGTTGATAGTTAATGCAATTGATGACACTTTTGTTTCTGGTCCATTCTATAATGGGCCTGCTAATTCGTTATTCAGCATGGCGACTTGGATCATCTGGAAGGACAGAAATGACATGATCTTTAATAATGTCATTTCGAATCCTGTGAATATGTGCAATCATATTATTTATTTGGCTAATGAGTATATTCTCAATTGTCAGACATGTACCAAACCCATCACCTTCAGGAGTTTCAGATGGGTTAGATGGCGTCCCCCCCGCCTCCAAATTGAATCAAACTGAACACAGATGCGAGCTGCAATACCTTAACGGGTTTATCATCTATTGGGGGTCTTGCCAGGAATCACGAAGGTAATTGGCTTTTTGGTTTTTATGGGAATGCTAACATATCCCATCTTTTTTGTGCATAGCTTAAAGCGATTAGAGAGGCCCTTAGACTGGCATGAGAGGCTAAATTCAGCAACGTTGTCATTGAATCGGACTCCTTATCTTCTGTCAGGAGCATCTACCATGAGGGAGATTGGGATTCAAGTGGAGGTTCCCTCATTGAAGATTGCAGAAGCTACCTGAAGATAATTTGGAATGTGTCATTCGACACACCTTGATAGAAGGAAACCGAGCTGTTGATTGTCTTGCTTCCAGAGGACATTCGTCGGAGTCTAACTTTGTTTTGTTAAATGTCCCCCGACTACATTAGGAGTTTACTTACAGATGATATAAGAGGGGTCATTTTGCCTAGACTTTAGTTTTGTTTTGTTTTTGAGGGCCCTGGCCCCCCGTTGTGTGCCAAAAAAGGAAAGTCTCGAATTGGGAGGCTATAAAATACCGGTTTGTAGGATTTTTTTGAACACACTTGAATAATATACAAATATTTTGCTTCTCATAGTATATTCTTAAACTCTGTTGTGCTTTCATCTTTTTTTTCGCTTCCCTATTTGTTTTTCCAACACGCTCCGGCGTCAAAGTGGAGAATGAATATTGATAATGTCACAATAAAATATTATAACATGCTTTTATACAATTTATTATGATGTGATGCATATTAGTTCATATAGGTTCCATAAATATCAATAATATAAAAGTGTGTTATGATATTTTATTGTGAGACAAACATTTTTCAATAAAGAATAAAACAATGCATGCTATAAAGTCATTTATTTTGTTGTGACACAAATCTAAAGTAATGCATACTATAAAGTCATTTGTTACACTTCACCACTTGGACCCATTTGCACGATTTCTTCCCTTCTTTCACTTATGAAGATAACGGTAGGGGTGAACAAAATAAACGGAAACCAAACTAATTAACCGGTTGAACCAAACTGGTTCAAACTGGAAAAAAATTTAAACCATGATTTTGGTTTTTTATAATAAAAACCGGACCAAACCGGATATATATATATATATATATATATATATATATATATATATATATATATATATATATATATGTGTGTGTGTGTGTGTGTGTGTGTGTGTGTGTGTGTGTGTGTGTGTCCGTGTGTTTTAATATTTACATGTGTGTATATATGTATATGTGTGTGTCTTTGTGTTTGTATATATTTGTATATGTCTATGTATATCACTATTGATTATGGGGGCCTTTAATCAAAGTCGGTTCACAATGCTTACACAAAAAGTCGGTTCTACTGTAGTGCACGGGTAGAGTGATGCACGAGTAGATTAGGTGTGGTGCAAATAAAATCCCCTTAACCATCTATATGTAAATAAGTAATATCTCAGATCATTATCTATTAATACTTCAATCAATTACATCACTCAAACATGTAGGTTTTGGCCCAAACCTAATAGGGCCTATGAGAAGATGAAACAAAATAGTTTACATGGCTTTATATGATCAGCCTAAGTGGAATGTATGACAATTGACAATATCATATTGTATGTATGTACACACACACACACACACACACACACACACACACACACACACATATATATATATATATATATATATATATAAAGAATAGAGAAGACAAAAAAACCGGAACCAATTCGATCCAAATCGGATCGAATAAAATGGTTTTATCTGATTATGGTTCAGTTTGGTTTATGAATTTAAAAACCGTAAAAAATGGTTTGGTTTTAAAAGTAGGAAAAAACCGGAAAACCGGATCATGTGCACCCCTAGATAACGGGCATAACTATTGTGTTACAATTAATGACACAAATTGTCATTTACATCGTTAATCATAATAAATCTATCATGATTAATCAATCACTATTTTGACACTCATTGTGAAACAACATTTCTAGTCTTCCAGAGGCTAGAGACTAATAATATGTCCAACGGCGGCTGCAAAGAGGGGGATGTCGAGCACTTCACAAAGTGAGTCACAAAATTTTATCCCTAAAATAATATAAATAATACATATCACTATTTTCTGAACATCTCAATTCAAAACATCTACATAGCATCCATATCCTTATCCCTATAACATTTCAAATAATATTAAATAATACATATTCTACATCACAACCCTATTTATACACATTAAATATTTATTATTTCACTCCACCAGCATCCCTATCCTTATTCCTATAATTTTTAACAATTGAATATGTTGAGGCGTTGAATAGTCCGTCACAAGTAGGGATGACTTGTTCATATCCCTAAAAATAAATAGGGATAGGCTCCTGTGTAGAGTAAATTATTTGAGAAGAAAACTCTATTTTTTTTTTTTTTTTTTTTTTTTATTTTAGAGATAGAGACCGTGATAGGGATTCTTTGGGAGTCTTGCTTATGGGTCAACCGACCCCAATCAAAAAAAAAAAAAAAAAAAAAAAAATTCTATGTATTTTGTACATTATTTAAAAATTTATATACTAATATAATATGTAATGAATCGATCATTAAATTTTTAAAAATTGATCCTTGACTCATAATTCTATTTGAAATTTTAAAATTAATACTACCTCCGTCCCAAATAAGTGTTTCTCATTTTAGTTTTCACACATATTAAAAATATAATTAATATGTTGTGTTTTATACTATATTGACATATTTACCCCTCACACATAATAAATGTTTGTTTTGGAATATAAAATGAGTGTCAAAAATAAATATTAGATTAAGATTATCTTTGGAAAATAAGTATTAAATGATGTATTGGTAATATAAAGTGACACTTTTTATGGGACAATTGTTTTCTAAAATATGGACACTTAATTTAAGACCAATGTAGTATTTATAAACTTATAATACGATGTCTGTTCTCGATCCTCAACCCGTGTCCCAAAAATTCCAGTAATGCACACCTCAATATGTCCCAAACAATAATAAAAACAACAACTATAATAGTTGTACATACCACATGCGAATTGGTGAGAAAGGAAACAGAAGTGGAAATGCACTGTATTGCCCTCATCGCACATCTGTAAAACTTTAATGCTTGCCATTTTCGCTTTCTAAGTTTTTTTTTTTTTTTTTTTTTTTTTTTTTTTTGGCTCCTTATAAAGGCAAATGGTGACCACGCGCATTATAAGAACGAAAGTTAAGAAGAACGGGGAAGTCTCGGGTACGTAGAGTAAGTTTCTACGTAGAGTGACGATAGGAATAAATGCATTAGTTCTGAATTGATATCATATATTTATAATCTAGAATTATACCGTGTGATCCATATTTGGACACATCGTCACCCTACATTTGTGAAAAACTTCATTCTTGTGGAGATCTACATGATTAGAGATCATACATCTGTTCGGTTCGAATCGGTTAATAACCGTGATCCAAATCGAACCAAATTTTTTGGTTAATTGAAAACCCTAACCAAACCGAATCGTTTGTAAAAGAAACCGAACCAACCGAAATAACGGGTTCGGTTCGGTTCAATTAACCGAAAAAATCGAAATAAAATCAAAAGTAAATAATTAGAGATAACCGAATTGAACCGAACCGAAATAACCGGTTGATTAACCGATAAACCAAATTTCATCCAAATTATACAATTACAACTGTTTGATTCACTATATGGTTATAAACGGTTTGTTTTTTCTATTTGGTTTCGGTTCGGTTTTTTGTTCGGTTCGATTTTCGGTTCGGTTCAGATAATTTACAGCACTAACCGTAACCGAACCAAATAATTTCGGTTCGGTTCAGATAATTTCGGTTTTCCCATTTTGACCGAAAACCGAACCGTAGCACTTATTAACCGAACCAAACCAAACCGAATTACCCCGGTTCGGTTCGGTTTTCGGATTATCCGTATCCGTGTACACCCTTATACATGATACTAGCTGGTGATGGATTCAGAAACTTGGGTATTTATATGCTTGGAGGGAGCTAGGGACGACCTCCTTGGCTATAGTTCTCAGTTGTCCCGAAGAGGTTTGCACACTACTATCTCACCTCCAACGGTTTTACGACATCTAATGGTCCCTAATGTATGAGTTGGTGATCGATGAGACTTAATACTGTCGGACGTCTTGTTAAAAAAGGGACAAAGATATGTTTTCAGAGAAAATGTTGCAAGGACAAGTTATTCTAACATTATAAGATAATATAACTGCTTTGTCTCATGTTTGAGAAGATATGCTCGTGAACCGCTGCCGAGTAAAAGAGGTGTCAAACATGTTGATGATAAAGATTTACATTCAAAAATATCATGGACGTGTTGAGAAATAATTATAGATGAGGCCGGAGCTAGCCAGCATGTGATCGGGACTTGTAATAAAGACCAGGTATGCCAGAGTGAGATTCCTATAATGTTGTCGTGTCATAATTATCCGAAAATTAGGTTGGGTGAAGACTCACCCCGACCCGTCCAGTTGTTGGGCTAACCTAGTAACAAGAGGTGGTCCAAACGCCCACATGTGAAGGTGAAAGAATTATCATCCTCCGGTGGCATAATGTATCAATACAAGTAAAGATCCTCCATTTCGTCATATGACACATCCTTTAACACAATTGATAAGATCACGTCCGCAGGCATACACATGTAGTATAGGGGGTCCACAAATCTTGTTGAACAAAACACTCTCATCGTTTGGTCAAGGTTGTGGCATTTCACTCATGTTTCATTTTTGTAATTTTGCCATTTATGTTATCTAAATTTTTGCAATTATCACCGTTTCTTTAACTAACCGTCATTTGACTCATTTAGGCAATTGTTCGAAAATACATTGCGGAAGAAAAAAATGTGTTGAAAAGGTGACGATGTCCACAATCGTCCAGGTTGAAATCCTTTTATGATACAGGTAAATGGACATAATGAGAATAATCCAATTAGCTATTTTGTGGATTCTTGTATCAAAGCCTGCAAAACAGATAGAGCCTTAGGGGCTCCGGGGACGCTTTGACGCTAAAGTTAGTAACAATTTGTAGATAAATTTCTACATTGACTATAATCAAGAATGTAGTATGTAAAAGTGTAGTATATTGGTGTTGAGGATGATGACCCTTTATATAGATTTTCCTCGTGGGAGGGAGTGAGTTAAGAAACATTGAGATCGTGCATGAAGCCGTTACGATCGAGGCTGTAAATGGAGCAATCACGACTCTGATGGCGATAATCACGGAACAGTTACAAAATCATGGGCAAACCCCCAGTTAATGAGGTGTAGCTGTAGGCGTCTTCCGTCGTGTTGACCATAGATAACAGATGACGACTTGTGTGATGTCGATAAAATAGGTGGCATGCGTTGTACGAATGTGAGCTTTTCTAACATGGTCACATGTATAAAATCTAATATTGAGTCGAACCTTAATTTATCAGCTAATTTGAAAAGAAGACCCGATTAAAGTATATTGTATGTCAGTGTCACGTGTATGAAATCGGGTTATACACGCGTCAGTAGGATAAATAATAGCACATGGTTCCATCGGATATAAATATAAGCAAACAGCTTGCATCCGTGTTGTGTAAGAGCAAGACTATGTATGGTGTATATGGTAAGGAAAGAAGAAAAAAAAGAGTCCCATCCCATTCAATTGGACACCAAACCAAGTTTGCGTGGTGTTGTACAACAGGCAGCAATCATCACAATATTCCAAACGGCACTTTAAAGTAATAAAAGAGACAATTTTGCATTGGTATAATGTTCATACACGGCAATTAAAACACCTGCACCAAAATTCAATTATATACACACCATTTTTTATAAATAAATTTAAAAAAAAAACAATTATCTAAACAGACCAAAAACCTTTTTTTCCTGCTTTTTTATTTACTTAATAATGATATTGACAACTTATTTGTCCACGTTAGGCTACCAATAGTTCCTGGATCCCACTTGATATATAGCAAAAACTTCTTTCTTTTTCTGCTGTATTTGACATGACTAATTAAAATGCATTAATTTGCAACGTGTATCATAATTTTTTTTTTTTAATAGCATTTACTTGGTTGGAAGAATTTTGCTTGTTTATATCAATTGACATACAGATATCCTTTCATTTATAGAATATATATGATAGAAACCGAAAAACATGATATAAACCTGAACCTCCTTTTGAACAGTGTTTATATATAATCATAGCATATATATATATATATATATATATATATATATATATATATATATATATATATATATAAATATAAAAATAGAAACATGATAGGATGATCAAAGCATATGGGACGGTGATCAAGACTTTATATACTACTAGGACAGAATCAGGTACATCTGATGATTCCTTAAGCTTTTCATTGTTTTTTAAATTTACATTATTCTCCTTTCAGTACTTAAAATAATAATAATTGCTACAACATATGTTTTCAGCTGATTGGCAGGTTATACAAGTTTTAGAAACAAAACTTTGATTCCTATTATCAACTGCAAACATGATAATATATATAAATATATGTGTATATATAGATATAATAGATAAACAAAAGGTTAAACGATCGATCTTTGACCTATAATATAGTTGAGACAAATGATACATAGAACATGTAACGACCTATCTATCCTGGCGGTGATGCACTATCCATCTATGAAGCGATCTTGAAGGTGAAAACGAGCGGTCTCGCATGTCTATCTTTAAGACGGACGATCGATCTTTGACCTATAATATAGTTGAGACAAATGATACATAGAACATGTAACGACCTATCTATCTGGCGGTACCATCCATCTATGAGCGGTGCTGAAGGTGGAAACGAACGGTACTGCATGTCTATCTTTAAGACGGGATATACGGATAAAAATCTCAACAAGTGAGGGTATGAAACAAGACAAATTATTTTCTGGAGGCCGTGCAGTATTATTTGAATTTCCCCTTACTTAATGGCATTGATTTAAATTAAGGATAAAATTAAAGTACTGTTGTTGGTATTGAATTTTTTTTTTGTTTTCTTTTATATTAATATCACCTGAAGGGTTATAATTTTTTATTTTTTTTTTATTTTATTTTATTTTATTTTATTTTTTTTTTTCAGAAACGAAAGGATAACAGCGCGTCACGTCCTAAGAGATTCAAACCCCTGACTTTCCAGGAAGCGGGAGTTAGGCTACAGTGGATTCTGGCTGGGTGATGTACGTCTTGAATACAGAAAAGGTTATAATTAATGGGGATAGATAGACATATGTAAACAAGACAAAGATGATAAACCTAAAGGGACATATGAGAGAGACAAGATAAACATGTAAATAAAAAGTTAAGGGATAAGTTAAACATCATTAAGACTCAATTTAGGTGTCAACTGAAAGGCTTCCCATTCACCTTTGAAAATGACATGGTAGGCACACCTGACTTGCATGGCTATATATTTAAAAACTCCACATCTTTAGCAAAAAGCTTTTTTCTTTTAAATTAAATATATTATATAGATAATATTATTCAGAGAGGACCACTCAATCATCAGTTTGAGAAATTAAAATTCTTGCTGATCTAATTTTCTTAAAACAAAAATGGATCAAGAAGAGTACTATTATTCAGAAGAAGAAGAAGAGAGCAGTGTTCAACACCATCCCAGTAGTACTACTACAAAGAAGAAGACGAAGAAGAAGAAAAGAGAAAACCAGAAAAGATTTAGTGATGAACAAGTGAAATTGCTTGAATCTGTGTTTAGTCATGGATCAAAGCTTGAGCCCAGGAAAAAACTTCAGCTTGCTAGTGATATTGGGTTGGAGCCAAGACAAGTGTCCATTTGGTTTCAGAATAAAAGGGCAAGATGGAAAACAAAGCAATTGGAACAAGAATATAAGCTACTCAAGAACAAGTTTGATGATCTCTATCAGAAATATGATTCCTTGAAGAAAGAAAAAGATACCTTGTTAGATCAGGTACCAATTCTGGTTTTTCATTTTCATTATATGGTAATTAAAATCCGTCAATCACATCTCAGATGACACCTATGACGACGTGCCATCTGAGATGTTCTTGAGAGTTGTATATATATATATATATATATATATATATTCATCTCACACATCTCAGATAACATGCATGACATGCCATATCATCTGAGGTACATCTCAGATAAGCACATATGACATGCCATATGAGATGTTCTTGATATGTATTAATGTATATCTGTAGTGTTTTTAGCTAGCTATGATTTATTGATTCTTTTAATATATATATGTTAACAGTTTAATAGATTAAGAAGATTGCTAGAAAACAGCTGTAATGAGCAGCACAACAACAGCAAGAATGAAAATGAAGATGTGAAGGTTAGAGATTGGGGGAATAGGGACCAAGAAGTAATTAAAGAGAAAAAAGAAGACATGTTCTATGAAGAGGATGAACATAGAGTAGGTAGCGAATACTTCGGACAGGACGACGATGAATTTCATAATCAAGTTGTAAACTTTTCAGCTGGACAAGGAGGGAATTTGTTAGAATCACAAGAACAACCACAACAGCTCAATCTTGTGTCTACAGGATGTCTTTTGGATGAGCCATGTTGTCCTTCAAGTTGGTGGGAATTGTGAAACTTGGACATCTTTTTGCCTTGAGAAAGTTTAAAATCACCAGTTTAGATATTTCCAAGTATCTTAGCCCTTTACAATCGGGATCGAATCGTGTGGAAATTGATGCAGTGATATCTACAGCGACTATATTAAACGCTCGTGTTTTAACGTTGAAATAGAGTGACTGAAGAGATTACTGCACCAATTTCGCAGGAAATTATCAAGAATCTCGAAACTGCTGGCGGAAGAAGAAGTCCCATGTTTTTTTTTTAAGCAGTTACTTTCTCTTTCATTTGTTCAAACTCCATCAAAGATCATTACAATTCTATCAAATATTAAAGAATAATTGAAGGAAAGTAACAGCAAGCAGCCAGCAGGAGATTTTCATATCTTCAACCATGTGTGTGGGCAACAACATATATAGTAGTTGTATAATGCAAAAAAATTCACTAGTAGTACTGTAATTCCCAAATTATCATATTTCTAGTTCTACCCTACAACCCCCACCCTCCACCCACCTCACCCCCCAACAACAACAACACACACAACCCTTTACTTGTTTCTATCATATATTGGAATTGTATTTGTGCTACATAGCAAGAGTATGTAAATCAAGAGGAATAATTGGTTGAGACTTGAGACAGATATATATATATATATATATATATATATATATATATATATATATATATATGAGTTTGTTATATGTAAGTGTACTAATGTTGACTATAAAGAAACTTTGAACAATAAAAAACTCAAATTAATATGAAGATTCTCTACCCAAATGAGATCAGAAATATTGCTTTCTGAGATCCTCTATCCTTTAGAGTGATCTTTCACCAAGGTTCGATGATATACTGTATTTTTACACCGTTGATTTGAAAAATCTACATTATGATCATCATAATTAAAGGTACATACATGTGTGTTATATATGGCACCACCGTTATGATAATAGCATTTAACCTATGTTTATTACGCAAGAATCGTCATTTTCTGAGGAAATTAATTTCCAGATGTTGTCTTCACTCTTCACACCATATGAAGACATCAATTATTAACCTATAAAAGTTGGTTCGAAAGTGTATTCAAATATAAAACTTCAAAAACAACGTTGTTTTGATCCTTTAACACTATCACACCACCGATCACAACAGAGGATCCAACCTCGTTAAAGAACTTTGTTTTATTGAAATTAATCCCATAATAAAATAGGGAAAGAAATTGTTACAAGGTATATGTTAGTCATTTTGTGGCTAATATAGAATTATTAATGTTTTGTTTGACTGAAAGAGCAAAAAGATAAAGTATTTTTAACAAGTGATAGAGATATATGTATATATTTCCACCTCCCCCAAAATAAGTGGAATGAATTCATTTGTAACTTTAGTATGAAATTTCAAAACGCAATGTATTTAACATGTTCGGTCAAATTTTTAAAAAAGAAAATTCGTACGGGTGACTGAAATGGAAGATAGATAACTTGCGAAAGTAACAAAAAAAAAAAAAAAAAATTTGTGTTTGTCGATTTTAAAATTGTTTAGTTAAATAAATAATAAACGGCGTATACATTCATCCGACGGTTTGGCCGAGTGGTCTAAGGCGCCAGATTTAGGCTCTGGTCCGAAAGGGCGTGGGTTCAAATCCCACAGCCGTCAACTCTTTTTCCGTCTCTCTATATTTACTCCTAAACGTGTGTAAAAATACTTGTCAAGTTAGACTCACTAGGTAGCCTTTTTAACATTTTACTCGTTCTTCCCAAACGGGAGATAACCATCAATTCATACGGTCCTATCTCTTTTGGGTCCCATCAATCTCTTTCTAGTAGAAATTTTTTTTTGGTTTTTTTTTTTTATGTCAATACAACTTTTATTAATCAATTATAATCAATTTGCTAGTCTTTCTCGGTTAATATAGATGAGTATCAATATTTTTCTTTCCTAATCTAGCAGCTAGCATTTTTCAATATCACGCTTTCTTCTTTCCTTTTCTCGGTCCGATAATATCAGTAGCTTAACCGGAAATTTTCTTAGTGTAGTAGCGCCTTTTTTGCGTCTCTCTATATATTTACTCCTACGCTCTCTGTTTTCTATAACGGTCATTTTTCATAAATTGTTTCTTTTAAATTTATCTGTCATTTTAGGACACCAATACAACATTTATTATTTTTTCCACTCTTACCCCATATTAAAAATGAATCCTCCGATAAACGTGTGTAAAAAAACTTGTCAGTTAGTCACTTAGAAATTTTTTTGACATTTTATTCGTTCTTCCCAAACGGAAGGTAACCATCACTTCATACGGTCCTATCTCTTTTGGGTCAGTCCATCTCTTTCTCCATAGAGATTTTTTATATTTTTTATTTTATGTCAATACAACTTTTATTAATCAATTATAATCAATTTGCTAGTCTTTTCTCGGTTAATATAGATGAGTATCAATATTCACATCGAAAAGATACATCGAAAAATATTCAAAGTTGGGAGGTCGTGATGATTCTCCCTAAACTAGTAGCTAGCCTTTTTCAATATCACGGTTTCTTCTTTGCTTTTCTCGGTCTGATAATATCAACAGCTTAACCGGAATTTTTCTTAGTCTAGTAGCGCCTTTTTGCGTCTCTCTATATATTTACTCCTACTCCCTCCGGGTTTTTTTAACGGTCATTTTTCAGAAATTGTTTTTTTTTAATTTATCTGTCATTTTAGAACACCATTACAACATTTATTATATTTTCCACTCTTACCCCATATTGAAAATGAATCATCTGACAAACGTGTGTAAAAAAACTTGTCAAGCTAGTCTCACTAGATAGCCTTTTTAACATTTTATTCATTCTTCCCAAACGGGAAATAACCATCACTTCATACGGTTCTATCTCTTTTGGGTCAGTCCATCTCTTTCTCCATAGACATTTTTTTTTGTTTTTTTATGTCAATACAACTTTAGTAATCAATTTACTAGTCTTTTCTCGGTTAAGTATCAATATGAGTATCAATATTTTCCTTTCCTAATCTAGTAGCTAGCCTTTTTCAATATCACGTTTTCTTCTTTGTTTTTCTCGGTCCGATAATATCAGCAGCTTAATCGGAAATTTTCTTAGTCTAGCAGCGCCTTTTTTGTGTCTCTCTCTATATTCACTCCTAGTCCCTCTGTTTTTTTTAACGGTTTTTTTCAGAAATTGTTTCCTTTAAATTAATCTGTCATTTTAGAACATCAATACATCATTTATTATTTTTTACACTCTTACCCCATATTGAAAATGAATCCTCCGATAAACGTGTGTAAAAAAATTTGTCAAGCTGGTCTCACTAGGTAGTCTTTTTGACATTTTATTCGTTCTTCCCAAACGGGAGATAATCATCACTTTATACGGTCCTATCTCTTTTGGGTCAATCCATCTATTTTTTCATATAGATTTTTTTTTTTTTTTTTTTTTTATGTCAATACAACTTTTATTAATAAATTATAATAAATTTGCTAGTCTTTTCTCGGTTTATATAGATCATTATCAATATTTTTCTTTCCTAGTCTAGTTGCTAGTCTTTTTCAATATCACGCTTTCTTCTTTGCTTTTCTCGGTCCGATAATATCAATGAATTAACCTAAATTTTCTTAGTCTAGTAACTAGCATTTTTTGCGTCTCTCTATATATTTACTCCTACTCCTCTGTTTTTTTAAATGCCAGCTTTTAAATTTGTTTTTTTAATTTATCGACATTTTTTTCCAAGGGCTAAAAGTTCTAGCTAGACACACCTTACGTTAATTTATCTGTCATTTTAGAAGCCAATCTGACATTTATTATTATTTTTCACTCTTACCCCATATTAATTACAATGGTCAAACAATGTTTTTAAATTTCAATATTCATAATGAATGAAAATAGGAAAAATATTTACAATGTCTTTGCCATATGAAAAGACAACAAATACTACTACATTACCAACGAGGTGAACTAATGAAATTTCCATATTTTAAATAAGGGTATTTTTAATGGCGATCATACGATATCTTTCAGTAGCCATGCACGTGTGTAAAATTCGACTTTTTAGAGGTCGAAATGTATTATTTCAACTCCTAAAAAAGTCGAAATGTGTTATTTTGACCTCTAAAAAGTCGAATTTTACACAGTGTGGTGCTTTGAAATATGGTCAATAGCTTTGATTAATATCACTTTAAATAAATATACATATTTACCAAAATGGAGTACTACATCCGTCTCAAAATATAAGTCTTTTTAGCTTTTTGGTTTTGTCCCAAAATATAACTCCATTTAGAAAACTAATAAAGAATTTATTACATTTTTCTCATTATACCCCTTATTTATTATATACTTAACCAATTTTTACTACTTTGCATTAATACTAATGAAATGTCATTTTAGTCTTTTTAATCAAAATTAATGACACGTAACAAATTTAACTAACTTTCTAAATAAGTGTGAAAAAGTCCAAACGGACTTATATTTTGGGACGAATGTAGTATTTAACATAAGGTGATTCAAAAGCAAAAATAAATAGGTAATTTTGTCATTTGTACTGTTTTTTAGAAACATGAATTAATTTTAATCGTCATCTTGACACCAAAAGTGGTTATTATAAAGAAATGGAGGGAGTATTATGTTTTAAGATTTAATCACATAGACAATAAATCAATTAAGTCATATTTGAGACTGAAACTGTAATTAAAATTGGGTTTTTGAATAACTTAAATTGCTTGCATAAAAGAAATATTAATTTTGCTTCAAAAGTTGTAGTAGAATTTCGTTTCATATTTGTAATTGTTTAAATTGTTTGCATAAAAGTATTAACTTTTTGAATAGTTTAAATTGTTTGCATAGAAGTATTAAGTTTTTTTTTGCTTGAAAGTATTATGTTTTACTTCCGAAAGTTGAAGTACAGTTTCATTTCATGTTTGTAAATTGTTAAAGGGTGTTTTTTTAAGACTTTAATCATTTAGACATTTTTTGGAAGAAATAATCATTTAGACATTAAATCAATTAAGTCATATTTGAAGACTGAAATTGTAATTAAAATTTGATTTTTTGAATAAATTAACTTGTTTGCATAAAAGAAATATTAATTTTGCTTCGAGAGTTGTAGTAGAGTTTTCGTAATTGTTAAAATATGATTTTTATTAGACTGCAATTGTAGATAACTTAAATTGTTTGCAAAGAAATATTAATTTTGCTATTGAGAGTTGTAGTAGAGTTTCATTTCATGTTTGTAAATACTAAAGTGTTTTTCTTTATTTTTTAATTAGTTGTTAATTTCATTTATGGGAAGAATGAGACAAAAGAGACTAAGTAATTGTTAAAATGAGGAGTTTTGTTAAATTATTTTTTGGGAAGAATGCGAAAAAAAGAGACTTAAAGTGTGATTTTATTTTTTAAAATGGTAAAGTAAATGTGATTAAAAAATGAATGGTTTTGTTAAAAAAAAATAAATAAAATGGCCTATGACTAAGTAATTGTAAAAATGAGGAGTTTTGTTAAATTATTTTTTGGGAAGGATGAGAAAAAAGAGACTTAAAGTGTGATTTTATTTTTTAAAATGGTAAAGTAAATGTGATTAAACAATGAATGGTTTTGTTAAAAAAATAAATGAAATGGCCTATGACTAAGTAATTGTTAAAATGAGGAGTTTTGTTAAATTATTTTTGGGAAGAATGAGATGGCGGGCTGAAATGGAACCCGCATCCTTCCGGAAAATTTACTGATTAGCTTTCGAACTACATGCCCTTCAAAAAGGTCGCTGCTTTATCTCCTTTGGACACCGTGGATGCAAGACGATTTGGAGTATCAAAGGTCGCTTCAGCGATAACCTACTTTTTGTGGCAAATTCGTAGAGAATCCCTCCCACGGTGAACTTCTTTTTCGCGACATATCATCGAGGATGACACATCGTCCCATGCGGTACCCAAGCGAAACTACAATGCATGCCATGAGAGATTGTACGGTGGTAAGAAAAACCGGAAAGTGATACCTCGAGAATATTGGTATGAATTCATTTCATTTGTGGGTATACCGAATTGGCTTGATTTCTGCCTTGGTGTGCATATGCTTAAACACGACACCATCGAATTTTGGAGAATTCTTTTCCGCGAGCTGATTTCTAGTATTTGATATTGGCGCAACGAAGAGTTTCATCAAAATGGTACCCAAAGACCCCCTACAGCTGTGTTTATTTCAAACGCGATCGCATGTTCTCTAACTTAAGATTAGTTTGGTCCTAATTTTGTGATATTCTTGTAATTACAAAATCTCATCTTTTATGTAAGTCATGTACAGTTTTTTGATTTAATAAAATATCCGGTTTATACCAAAAAAAAAAAAAAAAGTGTGATTTTATTTTTTAAAATGGTAATGTAAATGTGATTAAAAAATGAATGGTTTTGTTAAAAAAAAAAAAAAAAATGAAATGGCCTATGCAGGTCTCGAACCTGCGACCTTCGCGTTATTAGCACGACGCTCTAACCAACTGAGCTAATAGGCCATTGATATTTTAAGGTTGGCAAAATTTGTATTTATCGCATGTTTTCATTTCGCTATTCAAATTTATCTACATGTGGAATACATGTTGTCTTTGTGTTTCTCTTTGCCAAACCTTATCCTGATTAAGAGTGATTTCTGTAAACAGAGCGCTCGACCAAACTTTTGATTAGTCGGGCAATTAGGCTCCAGATCAAGAACTTTAAGCTTTAAACGAAAAAGGAAAAAAAAAAGTCTGGTTTTTGGATTTGAATATCAATATAATGTTTTAGAAAATTTGATGGACTATAAAAAAATATTGCCATTAATTTTATTATGCCATACCTTTTCCACTACTTGTTCAGAAAAGTCATATGCATTTGTAAATAATTTACTTTGTTGTCTAAAGACGTGATCAACACATTAGGCCTAATTACTTAAACCATGCACTTACCCCATTTTTTAGAAGGAAAGGTTTTTATTTATTCAAAAACATCCAAAGAACATGCATTTAATACATAAAACTAACAATCCAACCTTCCCTAAAACAAAAAGCAATCCAACCTAGAAGCTTTACCTTGTAATTCAAGCCATCAACCCATTCTTCGTTATGAACTCATACCACCCATAATCAAATCAAATCCAGGTTTTATCAACTATCCATAAATAACCTATAAACATGTCATGATTGGCTTTACCATATTCAACTTCATTTTCAACCGCATTATTAATTCAACCTTAAGGTTGCACCTTCTAATCAGCCCTGATTTGAAATAAACTTTTTTGAACGTGGACACATTGGTGCATCAAACCATTCAAAGCACTTGCAACTTGCTCCAGCCTTTCACTAAAACAATATGATCGATAACATCAATTCACAACCCAAAAAAACAAAAAAATTGCTGTTTAAAAAAAATATATATATATATTTAGATACATTGTACTTTGAGGATGCCTTAAACCTTCAGCCATGATTTTTATTTGTTCATGAAGAGAATAAATTCATCATTTCTCTGAAATTGAAAATATGATGCATTCTCATTACCTCCCATTAAAAAAGAAGTAGAATGTAATAACCTGATTTTCGAGAAAGGACAGACGTGTCATTTCGCGAGAACGAAATATTATATTTATTTGTTTATGGAATTAAGTGGTATATATGTATATATTTTCGAAAAAATATATATGTACGTACGCGAAGAGATTTATTTGCAATTAATGGAGTTAATCACATTAAAGGGAAAATAAAGAGAAATGGATAAATGATATTTATTAGTAATAAATGGTTTTAAGTGTGGGAGTTGTATTTAGAAAATAACTCCCCACAATTAGAAGATACGTAGGAGGAGTTATCAGAATCAGAAATCAGATTATTCTAACGCTCTCTGAAGAACACGTTATGAGCATTAGAGAAGGCAAGGGAAAATTCTCTAGATTTCTCAGTGAGTTCTTAGCGGATTTCAGAATTTTTTGGAGAAACGGAATCAGCGGGAAATGAGGATCAATTTGATAGCAAAAGTTTGGAGTTTTGCAAAGGTATGAGTTTTAGCCCTAACTATGGATCATCGTGGTTTGATCAAGTTTGGTGTGATAATGAGGTTTAAATCGTAGTTCTTTTTGGTTTAGAAGCTTTTGATGTGATCAATTAGGTTTTGAGTGAAACCTTGGAAGTGCTAAGGTTTTTCTGAAGGATTTGGGTTGGAATTGATTGCTAATAAGGTAAGAGGCTCTTCCTAATGAGTAATTACATTTTACAATGTTTAGGTTGATCGTTAGTGTTGGTTTGTAGCAAGAAATTGTGCTTATATGTTGTTGATATGCTATGGTATGCTATATGATGTTTAGAACATATTTTGCTGCTGTTTTCTGAGTATTTTTTATGTTGAATATGTTTGGAATCGAGTAGGGATCGTAAAAGTGCAGAAAAAGGTGAGCTAGGGCTTTTCTACGCTCAATGCGTACACATTGGTTAGCAATGCATACGCATTGCTGATGCAGGATGGTCAGTTTCTGTTTTGTGTAGGAGCAATGCGCACGCATTGGCCGGACAGAGACTTCCAGAAAGTTTTTGCTCGTTCAATGCGCGCGCGCATTGCCCCGATTTTGGGGAAAATGTTGTTTTAAGCTATGAGATGAGTTTTAAATGTTGTTTCATGATCTAATTACCTTAAATGAACATGAACAAGCCATGATTAAGCTTCTGATGCGTTTAGTTCCGGCACCGGATGGACGCTTCTAGAAAAGTTGAAGTTCGGGACCGTCGGAAAAGGATGATTGGCTTGTGCTTTGATGAATTAGTATTCATCAATGTATGTGTATGTGCTAGGCTTGTCCGTGTCTAGTGGTCTAAGTAAGAGAGTAGGAGTTGTGAGGGAGCTTACTTGAGTATACTTAGGTGGCTAGTTAACCATTAATAATAAACGTACTTGTGTAGTTAAAAGATTAAACATCAATTCATTCTTGGTAAGGCAAAAGTCTATATCGCGATGTGTGGGCGTTCAAATAAAGTGGATAACTCCGTAAGTCTACCAGAATAGACTCCAGGTGCGGATGGACTTCACTGAACGTGTGCACTATCGGAGTCTACCATAATAGACTTCCGTGGTTATTGGTGTGATCCACCAATATGTTGCACCTACTCCGTGGTGAGTTACACCATGCGTGCCCTTGAATACTAATGTAACAAAGATAAGCTAGGATAGAAACCAATAGTCACAACATGTTGATGAGCATGAAGTGAACCACAGAGTTGTGTCGGTCACATAAAGATAAATTAATTAATTATATTAACCTTGTCGTTGTAAAGCATAATTATTCATTAGCTTCTCGTCTTGCTTAGTACTATGTACTTACCTCATTTTCATGTTTCTTTTGTGTGCATAGTGGCGTGAGAAGATGAACAGGTTGTCAATGAGTTCGATGACGAGGATATGTGATGAAGACGATGCTTTAATGATGCGTCGAGTTTCCTTTCTTCATGTTGCACTAGGCTTTGTTGCTTTCCCTTCTCTAGACAAATGTTATTCTTTTATTTCTAGACTTTTGTAAGAAAGTTTATACTTCTTTTAAGACTTCGTATTCTCTTTGTAAGACCTTTGGAGTGATCGTTGTTGTAAGTTTAAACATTTTATCTTTAGTTTGTTGAGTTTCTATTTCTAGTATCTTTTATGGTTTTACCCGAGTCTTTTGAGCTTCTGTTTGTTTTTATTTCATACGACGACGTAGAGGCTTACGTGTAATATGGAATTTATTTTATATTATACGTACCGAACGTTCCTTTTCCGGATAAAGACTCGGTGTCCAAGAACGGGGCGTTACATAGAAGACGACATGCTACAAATCAATGATATTTTTGCGATAAAGATGACAGAAATACAAAAAAATAAAAAAATCAAGAAGAATATCAAGAACAAGAATTAAGAAGGAGAAGAAGATGTAAATACCGTGTTCAGTTTGTGTTGAATTGACCAATTTTCCTTTTGCCTTGTGAAATGTGATGGATGGAATGAATAATTTATTTAGGGCTTTGAATCGGGTGTTGATTGTATTGATTTTGGTTGATAGAGCCGTTGAGATGCAATAAATTTAAGAAATGTAAACTCCTAGGTAGATGTGTCGTTAGATGAGACATGTCAAATGTTTGTTTAAGACAATAAATCATTAACTGTCTTAAAATCATAACGAAAATACATGCTTAAGGATGTACAAGGCACACAAGGACTATTTCAGAGTCCGAGAAAAACCGGGGACCAAAATGTCATTTTCATGATCATGAATGCAAGCATTCTCAATCTTGTTGTTATCGGTGTCGATGAAAACAATGTTTCCGCCGTTTGCGATGCCAAAGTTTAAGAGAGATTTTTGGGTGATGACTCCACTTGAGAAGACAAGACTTGTGAAGACATCCGAACCTCACACTTTGGTCCGCATATGTCCACGTGTATTGTTTCCACATGTGGAGTCATCACAGAAAAATCTCCCGAAGTTTAAATCTCACTCCATTTCAATCTACAATGGCACCCAATGGGAGTGACCACAATGGGAACATTTATCAACTCCCTAAATTTGATATAGAGTGGACATCCAAGATTTAAGTCCACAATGACACCCAATCCATTTCCTCATCCTTAAAAAAAGTTATGGCTCCCTTCAAAATGAATAGTATTTTTTTTTCCTCTCCATCAACTTGTCAACAATTTTCTTATCCTGTCAAATGGTTTTGTTTGTTTGGTTTTGTTTTTCTTCATTTTTTTACTATGGAATGTTTATCCTTTTTTTAGGAAGTTATCCTGCCAAATGTCGAGCCACTGTAATTGTTATTTGATATACATTGTTTATGTAAACCAATATGATTTTTTTTTTTTTGACAACATATATTAAAATATACTTTATAAGTATAAACCATTTCATTCCAATTTTGGTAAGAAATTTTTTTTTAAAAGGGAAAATGTGTTGATGTTAAATTAGTTAGTTGAGATTTAAGAGAAAAGTAATTTTGATTCTCTTGATTATATTAGTAGTTTATTATCGGACGATATGAGAGGGGTATTATTACCTAGACATTAGTTTTTTTGCTTTGGGGGCCCCGGCCCCCCGTTTTGTACCCAAAAAAAGGAAAAGTAATTTTGAGGAATTGTA
The DNA here is from genome assembly GCA_026214975.1 of Gentiana macrophylla. NCBI lineage: Eukaryota > Viridiplantae > Streptophyta > Magnoliopsida > Gentianales > Gentianaceae > Gentiana > Gentiana macrophylla. The sequence goes on along the minus strand of JAOBSW010000232.1, from coordinate 22,500 downwards.
TAGTGAACATTATTAAAGTTGGTTGTTTTATAAGCTGTTGAAAAAGTGAATCTAGAACGGAAAATAAGATAAATGAAGGGTGTAATAGAGTACACCACTGTGGTCATTCTTACGGCGAGAAAATATGAGATCAGATTATTGTAGCAAGGAATATTTCGTTTCAGGTCAATTCAGACCTGACATTTTTTTAGTTCCACGGCGAAATTTGAACGGGCTCGTCCAAATTGTGACGGACTCATGGCAATGCAATCAAAGATTCGTTGAAGTGTAAAGACAAACCAAAAAGAACGGATGGCGTTAAAATTCAGACGGATCCGTTGGAATTTTAACGAGTCCGTCCAAATTTGGACGTGATGTGTCAAAATTTCAACGTCTCCGTCAGAATTTGGATGAATTTCGTGGGATTTGGAAGTTATATTCAAATTGGACGGATCACGTTGAATTGTAATGGAAACGAGCTTTCGCCTCGTCGGAATTCCATTCGCCTCGTCCAAATTGCAACGCGGCTGTTGGATTTGAAAAACCATAAAACATTATCCTGAATCATTTCACCCTTTTCACCCCCCTGTTTCAGCCTCTCCTCTTCACCGTTTCACCATACCAAAAAATCACCATTGTTAACAAACAAAAAATCACCATTGCTACCAAAAAAACCGCTGGTTGAGCAGCGTTGATTTTATTACACCGGTCTTGTAACTTTAAACAAATGGGTAAACATTTCACTTAAGATTTTATTTTTGTTTGAATAATTTTAAATATCGTATTTGTTTTGATTGTTTTTCTTACACATCGATAGATGATTATATTTGAGGTAATTAACTTGTTAAAGTTATAATTTTATGATTTTTAGGGTAGTGAAATAATAAAGTTTCGATTTTTAGGGTAGTGAAAGGATTAATTGTGATGAGATAGTTTGATAATGAAATTGACATTCGTTGGAGAAAAATGTAGTTGATAAATTTGCATTTTGGTTGATGTCAATGTGATTGCTCGTAGTAATAAACCAAACTTGTATAAGTTGATTATGTTGTTGTTGTAGTTGACAATAAAAATTCAATTCACATGTGAGATTGATAAATTTATCTGTATTTTATTACGTATTTTGTGATCTTATCAGCACATCCCATGAAATTATCGGTAACAACATAATGATTCATTTTAAGAAAATAAACCATATGACAAATCTCGACCTATTCTATGGTACGTACCTGATGAGGTTCTTAGAAATGTATGTATCCCCAGGGTGTTTTCGGTTCCTTCTGATCCGCTGTGTCGTCCTAATCCTCATGCATTGTATTGGGGCTCCTTATATAGCATAGCTCGTAGAAAATTTCATTAGCTCTGCTCAATAAAATATCTTTTTCCGTTCTCAGCAGCTTGGTAAAGCCTCCGCCGGAAGTGAGGCATCTGTTAGATCGAAAGTCTAAGCTCTATTGTGCTGGCTATGTACAACATTTGTTCTCCCTCGTCATCATCAAATATTCTATGACGTTGGTAAAAACAATTTTCTCTTCTATCTCCCCCGTCTACTGTTACAACACAACACAACACAACGACATTCAAAAAAAAAAGTAACAATGTGTAAAATAATTGATATATATATATATATATATATATATTCATTGTGTAAATATTATTCTATTTTCATATTTCCACTCTATACTGATGTGAACTAATAATTCTTTCACAGATAACAACATGGTATCCGTTAAGTTCGTATTCGGCGGAGAGTGGATATACCACGAAGAAAGCGACAAATGGTCTTATAAAAAAGGAAAATTTTATTTGATTCGTGTGAAAAGCGATATGACATTGGATGAAGTGAAGCACAAAGTGTGTGAGAAAGTAGGAATTGATGTATCAAACAATACATTGGTCATGAAACTTTGTACGGAGATTACGAGGGGCCGATTGATGTTTTGGACGATGATACGTGGCTAGGATACATTGATGATATTCTTAGAAAAGAAACCGTCAAACTATGTGTTAACGCTGAACCGGTTATGGACGATGACAATTCAGAAGACATGAATGACAATGCATTTGACTTAAATGAACAACCGATAGTTCGAGAAAATGATAGAGGAATCAAGGATTTTACACCCGAACTTGACTGTAATCGAAATTCCCGAGAGCATGTTGTACCTACTACATAAGTCTCAACCCTTCATGAAATTGCCATCAAACCGAATACAACTTTACGTAATCAAGTCATTGACATCACAAGTGAACCTGGATACGATTATGGAATAATTGCGAATATGATTAGTCATTCATTGCACACACCTTACAGTCAACAACCTATTGGTAGAAGGTGTGAACCATTGAATGAAGCTGGAACGTCTCGGCATAATTTTGGTCAAACGACGCATACACCGTACATACAACAAATTAGTGTTAGGAGTCGTGAACCAGTGCCTGAAGCTGGAACATCTTGGAATAATTTTGGTCAGACAAGTCATAATGTCCACATACATGGAACAAGCCAGCAGTTTGACTTTCTACCTCCTTTTATGCCAACACCGATGCAAGCGGGCCTCAATATCGGTGGATCGTTTATGAGTTATCTGAGGGCACCTTTGTAACAGAATCCTGACACTGGTCGCACATTTAGTATGGCAAGTATTAATCGCAATAGAGGTGCTCATTTCGGGTCTAAATTCCGAAATTCCTCCGTGTTCACGGGCTGGGTCGTTTCAGAAGGAAGATTCAGGAATGTTGTTTATTGGTAGAAGTTCAAAGACAAGGATGATATGCAGATGAAAATGAGTTACCACGCCTTGAAAAAGAATTACATGTGGAAACCTTTAAGGTCCGACAAGGAGAAGTTAAAACTACGATGTTTTACTTTAGACAAATGCGAATGGATGGTTGAAGGTAGGAATGTTCACGGTTGCAAGAACTTCGAGATAACCGCGTACATTGAAACTCACACTTATAGATTGGAGCGATTAACCAACGATCATAGGCAAGCCAGGCCCGGACCTATAGGTCGTTTCGTAAGGGAGAACCTCATCGAACTCTGCTCTGATTTCATGACACATTTAATAGTTGAGGTCAAAAGAGTATTCAACGTAGACCTTGATTATCAGCGTGCGTATCACTGTAGACAAAAAGCCTCAAAATTCATTGGCGGAAGCGTAACACTATTGTATTCTAAATTACCCGCCTACTTTTACATGTTGAAAAAAAAATCTTGGAACTATCACAGACATAGAGCTTGATGCACTTGACAGGTTCAAGTATTGTTTCATGGCTTTGAATTCTAGTATTGAGGGGTTTAAGTACTATCGGACTATCATAGTTGTGGACGGTACACATCTGAAAACAAAATGCGAGGGGACATAGTTAGTAGCTATCGGTGTAGACGCGGGTGACCATCTCTTTCCGTTAGCGTTTGCCATGACCGATGCATGGACGTATTTCATGCTTAAAGTGAAGTCGATAATTGAAGAACGTAGAGACTTGGTGTTCGTATCAGACAGAGGGCCAGGCATCATTGCAGCTGTTAGGGAAGTATTTCCAAATGCTCACCATTGTTATTTCTATTACCACATTGTCATGAACTTCAATAAAAAATTCGGAACCACGGGATATTGTCCATACACTTTCTGGGAAGCCGCACATACATTTTCAGAAACACGATTCACAATAATATTTCAGCAGATAAAAGATCAGGATCAAGATCCAACCAAGCCAGTAGCGCGTTACCTAAAGAATATTGGATATGACAAATAGGCACGATCGCAATTTCCAGGGACACGTTACACAATAATGACAAGCAACTATGCTGAAAGTTTTAACAACGTGATCAGGGATGCGCGTAAGATGAGTGTCGTGAATCTATTTGAATTTATCAGGGAACATTGCGAGATTGGTATTGTAAAAGAGAGAAATTGCGTATTCGTGTCACACCGTGTTAGCCCCTGAAGCCAAAATATTCTTGAATGAAGTTTCGCATGCCAGGAGAACCTGATTCTAATGCGAATTCGGATTGATCATATAGGTTTCTCTACAAAAGGTGTTCGAGTTTGCTGCTATTTTCTGAGTTTTTGGATTTGGATTAGCTTGTAAAGGTAAGAAGGTCTTCCTACACGTTAATTACGGCGGATTAGCTTGTAAAGGTAAGAAGGTCTTCCTACACGTTAATTACGGCTTATAGGGTTTAAGTTGTGATTTTGTTGATGTTTTGAATGTTAGAATTCATGCTACAAGTTGTTTAAGAATCATAGGATGTTATGGCCCTGTAAAGGTCAAGTTTTTCTGCTATTTTCTGAGTACATTGATGTTGAATAAGTTTGGGAATGATTAGGGATCGATTAGGGTTCAAAAACTGAGTTTTTGAGGAGTTGCTGCACTTGGTGCGGGTGCACCAAGCCCAGTGTGGACGCACGAGGCCCTGAACGTGAATTTTTACATTCAAATAGTTAGTGCGGGCGCACCAAGCCTAGTCTTGGACGCCTGCTGGAGCCCGGTCTTGAGCACACAGAGACGATCTTTGGCGCCTTTGGCGAGCATATTTTGAAATTTTACATACGAGGCTCAAAGGTCACACCACACCCACCCAGATGTAGACCGCCTTTTGCCCCTGCTTTGAGAGAATGTTGTTTTAAATCATGTAATGAGTTTTAAATGTTAATTCTTTGATCTTATAACATTAATTAAGCTTGAACAAGCCTCGATTGAGCTTCCGATCGTTTAGTTTCGGCACCGGATGTACTCTTAAAGGGAGTTGAAGTTCGGATCCATCGGAAGGGCATGAAAGGGCTTGTGCTTTGATGAACTAGAGTTCATCAATGTCTGTGTACTTGATAGGATGTGATGTTTAGCTGTCTAAGTGAGGGAGTGGAGTTGATAAGATAAGTTTTAAAAACACTTAGGTGGCTATTTAATACACAATAATAAACTTACATATGTGACAGTAAAAGATAAAACGTCACATATTCTCGGTTAGGCACTATTTCATATCGGCGATGTGATACGTTCATGAAAGGTGAACAACGCTACTGGCTCAAAAGGCTGAAGGGTAGTGGAGGAAATTCATCGAACATATACGCATACCGGGGAGACCCCGGAGCTAATCGGTGCTAATCACCGTTAGTTAGCAAGTATATCTTCAGGCTGATGAACGCCATGGACAGTGCCCTTGAGTAATGATGTAACCAAGATAAGCTAAGTTAGAAACGTATAGTCATGACGTGTTGATGGACACGAAGTGAACCTTAGATCGAGTCGGTCTCATAAAGATAACTATTATAATAAAACTTGTTAAAGAGCCTTAGTTAATTTGTAGCTTCTACTTCTTACTATGTACAATGTACTTACCTCAAATGCATATTTATTTATGTGTTTGGGGGAGAGAAGACGAACAGGTAAATCCAGAGTTTGAGGAGGATTTTGACGACGACGTTTAAGGACGCCGAAGTTGAAGAGTTTATTTATTTTTGCTTTCATTAATACTTTAGATTTGTTTGGAAACGTTGTGATTTTCTTTTAGTTATTTTTTGGAGGTTTCGTACGTTTTGGTTTCGTTTAGTGTTCAATGTAATAAATGTTACATTTCTCTCTTTAGATATTCAGTTTCTATTCTTGGTTATTTGAAAAAAATTATACCCGAGTCTTTTGCTTCCGTTTTGCTTAACTCGATACGACGTAGTAGAGGCATACATATAAAGTGGAATTTATTTTATTTTATACGTGCCGAACGTTCTTTTTCTGGGGCGTTACAAGTAATTTGTTCCATTGAAACGTGTATTTGTTGTTGGTTGAAATCGGGTTGAAATCGGGGGTTTTTAAGGTGTTTTTCGTCCAACCGGCCGTTTTCCGATCGGAGATTTGGGGAAGATGACCGTGTGCTTAAAACGTCAGTGACAGTGACGTTTTAATGCGGATAAAACATCAGCACGGCTGACGTTTAAGTCATACAAGCCCACTAGGGTAACATGTTCCTTCGTCGGTGAGGGTGACGTTTATCTCGTACTCAGAATATCGGAGTGGGGGACGTTCTAACTTAACGTCAACTTTGGTGACGTCTTAAACTATTACGAACGTCTTAAACATAAACTCATTAAGTTATGAAGTCAAAAACGTCGGGAGTAGTGACGTTTATTATTCGTTCCAACGTCAGAGTTGGTGGCGTTATAGCAACAACAAAATATTCATTTCTGGACTACAAGACGTCACCAAGTCTGATATTTATTATACATACGAACGGCAGTTGTGTTGGATGCCGGACGGAAAATCCAATGGCCGATCGGAAAACTCTAAAAAACTTCATTTTCCCATAATTAATGGTGTTTCAAGCCATGGAATATGAATTTTGATTCCATTTTACTTCCATATTGTTTGAAAATGATATTTTGGTGAAAAATGTTGGAGTATATGAAATGAATTTTGATGAAGAAGAATGTTGAAAAAGATGAAAATGAATTTTGATGATAAAGAATGTTGAAATAGATGAAGATGGATTTTGATGATAAGGTTAAAGAAGATGAAAATAAATTTTGTTGATAAAAAACTTGAAGAGGATAAAGATGAAGATGAAGATGAAGATGAATGTTGTTTAATTTAAATAATCAAATGACTAAATTGTATTTTTTAAAATTTATGGTATAATAAATATATTTTTTTTTTCTGGTTGTGCTTGAAATAAAAAAAATAATATGATGGTTCCAAAAACAATTTATAAGGTATCGAAAATATTAATCATGCCATAAACGATTTTCGTGGTGCCGATAGAAGTAACCTATATTTTCTTTCTTACGGCTAAACCTTTTGACTTCTCATTCATTTCTATTTTATAAGTATAATGTTATCGTCCTGTTCTCATGTGCTTCCGCTGACTGGTAACTGCTGCATTCCCCGTCGCTTCCCGTCGATCAGCCGATTACCGTTGAGCTTTCAGCCCTCAACAGTTGGACCTGTTTATTCTCCGATCCGACCTACGCGGAATTTTTCAGCAATTAACTCTGTGTTTACAGCCAAGAGAGCAATGTCCTTGGTGGCCACTAAGAAGAATGCCGGCAACACGCAAGTGTTCGATTCGGAGGAAGAGATTTCCATCTCTTTGGCCAAACATGTCGCTGATCTTTCCGATAAATTTATTAAAGAGAGGAATACTTTTACAGTGGTATTATCTGGTGGTTCCCTCATCAAATCCCTCAGGTCAATTAGTTTCTTACATTACTTCTCTGCTTTTTGTTAATTTATTATGGAATTCCGTCGTGGTTTGAGTGTTAATAATTTCCTTGAGTTTTTAGTTTAAAGATTTCAGCTACTTGAATGACAGAAAACTTGTGGAGCCTCCGTACCTGGAGACGGTTGATTGGTCGAGATGGCGTATCTTCTGGGCAGATGAAAGAGTAGTTCCAAAGAACCATCCAGATAGCAATTATTTGCTTGCATTTGATGGTTTCCTATCTAAGGTATGTATATGTGGTTTTGCTATTTTTTTCTTTGATGTTTTCTCTGGAAATATTCTAATTTCAAGATGAAATGGAAAAATATGTCTTTACATTTTCTCCCCAATGGTGACGGCACTACTCCTTAAATTTACTCTGTTGAGCTGAATATTTGTACTTAAGTAAACTTGGATGTTTGCTTTAGATTATGGCGCAAGAGATCAGCTTTAAACAATAAACTGTTCTGAATTGCTTATTGACACATAACTTGCTTATGCATAGAGCCTAAATAGGTTGTAGTGTTCTCCTGTAATTGCACCTGAAACACACCTTGTTGTTGGTGGACTGCTAGTTTTCATGGTCTGATGGATAAGTCAGTCTTAGCAAAACATGTTCTTTTTTGTATAGACAGATTTACCATGGAGATAAATTAGGGATCAAACTAGAACATAAAGAAACTTGTTCTTCATCAGACTCCCTGAATTCTTTGGATACATATTTTAAAATTTTTCGTCTAAAATTCTATTGCTGAAATTCTTTGTTGGTGTCCTGCCTTCATTTATTTCAAACCATGAGGATGAGGGTAAATAATATTGGCATGGGATGAAAGTAATAGTGCAGAAAATTATATCTTGACCTGTCTTCAGTCATCATTTTATTCACATTGCACTTTTTCACTGAAATCTGTGACAGTCTGTGATTAGCAGGAAGTATATCCATATTGTTCCCTCTTTTAGTACTACAACTTGTTGGTTTTTCAAGTAGCAACTTATGTGTAATAGGTTACGATTTGAGAAACTTTGCTTATGGAGGGCTAGCGGTGGGTAAAGTGGTTTGTGTTATTTAAGTATTTTATAACTTTCTTTATCAAAGTAATGAACTTATGTAACATAAAAGTGGAGAGATTAGGAACCAAGTAAAAGTGGAAGTTGAAAGGTTTATTTTCTTGTGCACATTTTGTCAGGAGAAACACACAATTCTTTTTTAATATTATCTAAACAAACCAGAAAGATTTAAGCTAAGATCCCAATCTTCAGGGAAGCTTTATAATCTTATTCTTCTTTTATTAGAACAGACTTTTGAGCAAAGGAATGATTATTACTTAAATATGCCCTTTGGTCTTCGATTTCTGACTGGGGCTTCAAAAGTTTTCAGCATGCTAAGGCTCTCGTTCTGATTGTCTCTCCTGTCTCCGAGTTTCTATAGGCAAATAATTTAGTCTGCATGAACAGGTCAAAGATTGTGTCTGCTTGAATTCTCTGCATAAACATGGGATCAGAGGCAGACACCCTTCCTGCAGCCGGTGCAGCTGCCCCCAGTGAAATATTTTCTTTGTTACCTAGATATATTCGCTACTACATTCACGTGAAGAAAAATATTGGACGGACAAAAGAGTTTGACCCCAGTAGAATTTTTTTATTTGCCAACAGCGATTTCTTATACTATGTATAATAGGTATGAATTTTGGAGATACAAAAAATAGATAGATCTGCCTCCAGTGACCATTTTTTCTGGATCTGCCACTGCATGGTACCATATATATAACGTATCCAAAAGTATTTGCCGCCATAGACAGATAATTACAAACGATACTACTTCAAAACTATACACTTTACCGAATTTTTTCCCAACGAAACCAAAACAAGGCAAGCTCTAGCCACAACTTCAGTTTCTGAAATGTGAGATCCAGGGGGGCAGGAATCAGGAAAGAACTACTATTCTCCACATCCAAGCATCTGCAACCATCTCATGAATAACAAACTTCCACTCTAAGTCGCACCAAGGTCCACCAAGCTGTTGGGATGTGTAAAAAATGATACAAAGCTCAACCCTAAAGAAACAGAAGAAATGAGAAAGCTGTTGCGGTGGTACATGGAGAGTGAGAGTCCAGGCATTCTTAATCTAATTATAGTTTCTAAGAGTATGAAGACTCGCTTGCAATTGGTACAAGAAGAGTAGGGAGTGTCCAGTCTATAAGAGCGCATTTGTTTTCAAAACATTGTGTCTAGCTTCACAGAGAATCACAATTCAGGTGTTGTAGATCAGGTATTTGACATATCCACCTCAAAAGGGGACTTGCAAAGTTCCACGCGGGGCCTTCAACAAGTCATATCCGGTCTGAACAGAATATTTACCATCATCTGCATGTGACCATTGACCCATGCCATCCCCCTTGGAGCATCATGTTGTTGCAGATCAAAGTCCAAACTTTCCTCCCATGAAAAATGCCTTGCCATGTAGGCAAGGGCTGGTTGGCACGTTTAAAGTTCTCTCTCTCCTCCACATGATTGCTTCCCAAAAGCTGAACCCATAGGCAATCTGGTTCGTTGATCAATCTCCAACCTAACTTAGCTAACAACACCTGGTTCATATCCCGGATTTTCTTAAACCCCATCCTGAGTGCCCAAGCCGTCGTTTTGAATTCTTTTACATTCTTAAACTGTTTCCTTATCTAGCCAGATAGCTAGAACAAGATCTCAGTATGGAATTTTATTTATGATTTTTAGGATTAAAAAAAGCAGGATAAAACACATATTACATTTTTGCTGGCCTTAGCTGTCTGGTAGTCTTGTCTCATAATCTTAGGTTCGTGTATTTTGCACTTCCTTTCAACATTTGCTTTACCTTGCATTCCATTCCTACAGTGTGATCAGTCCCCTTACTGGTTACATTTTTCTCTTGTCATTATTGTGTTTGTAAAATAAAAAATAAAATAACTTGTGTTTTCTCTTCACCTTAATTATCATTCGCAGGTGCCAATTCCTGCTGGAAACGTATATGCAATCAATGACGCCTTGTCAGCCGAGGGTGCTGCTGATGATTATGAAACTTGTATCAAGCATCTGGTGGCAAACAAGACAATAGCACTATCTGAAGCCAGTGGATTCCCGAAATTTGATCTCATGCTTTTGGGCATGGGCCCAGATGGACACATAGCCTCCCTTTTCCCTGGACATCCTTTAGTCCAAGAAACCGAGAAGTGGGTTGCATTCATCAAGGACTCACCTAAACCTCCTCCTGAAAGGATAACGTTCACGTTCCCTGTAATAAACTCTTCTGCAAATATAGTCCTTGTTTTGGCAGGCTCTGGAAAAGCTGATGCAGTAGCTGCGGCGCTTGGTGCCGATCAAGAATCTAGCGCACTTCCTGTGCAATTGGTCTCGCCTGAAGGGGAGTTGAATTGGTTTCTAGACAAAGGAGCAGCTTCAAAGCTGTGAATGCCCCTTTTCTTGGAAGTGAGGTATAGAACTCGGTCCTAAAACAAACTCGTGTTGGCTTTGCAGATTAGCTGGAAGGTTTTGTATGCTAAGCAGACTTCAGCATTCCAAAAAGACCAGCGGTAGCGGTCACTGGTGTAATGGAAGAGGAGGGGGGTCGGGAATAGAGTACAAGAGAACTACTAGTAAATGGTGGTTGTTATGACCAGCAAGAGCTGAAATAAAAAAAACCATTTAGATCTTGGAAAATGTTTGTGTGTAAAACTACATATTTGTAGACTATTGATCATTATGTTGTGAACTTGTGATCCATTTTGATAATTTAGTCTCATCCATTCGTCATTGGTGTATTTATTTCAAAATAACACTAGAAAATTTATTTCGCCTCTTGAAAAAGTGCATTATGATTCGTGAGGACCTGCCCTAATTGAGTCCAATCAATATTACGGATATTATGTTGTCTTCATAGATGGTTTTTCTATATACACCTGGTTATTTCCTTTGAAACAAAAATTTGAGTTTTGCGAATGCTTTTTAAAGTTTCAAAAGCTAGTTCAGAATCAATTTGATCGGAAAATTAAGAACTTCCAGTATGATGGGGGTGGTGAATATAAATCAACTCTATTTCTAAATTACCTAGCCAAATGTGGAATAAATTTGCAAATATCTTGTCCTTACACCCCCAAACAAAATTGTGCAGCCGAAAGAAAACATAGGCATATAATAGAAACAACCCTTACAATGCTTTTTCATACCAATGTTCCCTTCAAATCGTGGGTTGAAGCGGTCTTAACAACCGTATACCTCATTAACAGGCTTTCATCATCCGTTCGTAACTTCCAAATGCCTTACCACAAGCTCTATAAAAGGAATCCAAGCTATCATGGACTAAGGGTTTTTGGTTGTCGGCGTTTTCCCTCTCTTCAACATCATTTCTACGTTCGATAAGAAAAGCTATCCATGTATATTCTTGGGGTATAGCCCTCTTCATAAGGGTCACAGATGTCTTGAACCTCAATCAAAACGCATATACATTTCAAGACATGTTGTGACTCATAAAATATTGCACTAGATTCCTCTTTAACTTCTCATGTTGATGAGCCACAAATCAGAAAACTTATTGTTCCACCCGATACTCCACCTTCCCAAATCGAGGTACCAAATGTTCAGCCTCAAAGGGATAGACGACCACCTGCTTATCTTCAAGATTATGCAACCATTGCCACTCAAAGTGTAACGCCCTAGACTTCGGGACTGGTAGCGCTAAATGAGACATAAATGATCCGGTCAACTGCTTAGACCGTCGTCCTTGCTTGGTCTAAAAGGGTTAACCCGAGTTGAGAAGTATTTATATCTCACACTTATAAGAATGTCATGTGTTTCTCCCACATCCAATGTGGGATATCACATTCTTCCCAAATCCCGGTCATGTGCTTCTCCCACATCCATTGTGGCATTTAGTTCCGTCACATTTTTAACCACAAAACGACACTTTTTAACAACAATTCAACATCATTTTAATACTATTTTTTTACCGGATCTCAATTGGTCACGTGACCCCACTTGACATACATGGATCTGCCCCTGCCATGATCTAAGGGTCTTGTTGGATGTACAGCTTGTTGGTGATTATATCACCAATGTGATTTAGTGTTATTGGACTTAGTTTGAGGTTTGGTAAGTTTGAAACAATCGATATGAGTTAGGAGATGCGGGGTGCATGCTTACAATTGATATTTACAAGCTTACGAGAGTGTTAGATCAAGTGTTGAACAAAATCCAGTCTCGCCGCTTATTGGGCGGGCGTCCATTTCATATGGACGGGCGTTTGACTTCGAGCGGGCGTCTGAGTTCACCGACGAGCATCCCGAAGGAGTGGATTTACATACGAGATGTAACCTGGTTGGATGGACGAGCGTCTTAAGAAAATCGGGCGCCCGTCCGGTATGCTTCGACAGGCGCCGGGATTACTAAACGGGCGTCCAGGTATGCGGTTCTGAGCGATTTTGGTCGGTTTCTTTGGCATCCTTTCGGGTTTTGGTCAGTAATCGATTACGAAAGGTTGTGTATGTAATGTTATATTAGTATAACATCACACACACGTAAGGAACACTTGGAACTTTATTTTAAAACACAAGAATAGAATTTGAGAAGCAATTTTTCTGTTTTCTTTGAAATTCTTGAAGCCTCAAGTTTAAACACACATATCTACAAAACTTATATAGCATTCTTTCATCTTATTGCCAAAGATTGGAAGAAAGCGGATTTATCCGTGATTATATTCGAGTTAATTCCGGAGGCAATTCAAGGAGCGAATAATTTTCGCAGAAAGATTTCCAAATCGACTCTGCGATCATATCAAGTTATCTTGCATTTCAAGTTTTGATACCATTGTTCTAATCATCCTATAAACTCCCTAACAATCTGCGAAAATTATTGTGGTTTGAACAATGTCAAGTATCAAGGAGATGACTTCCAATTTCAGCAAATTGGAACAATTCAACGGTGAGGATTTTCGAAGGTGGCAAAAGAAAATGCACTTTCTTTTGACTGCATTGAAGGTTGTGTACGTGTTGAGTACGCCATGCCCTCAGATTGATGATAACAGCACCATGGAGGAATCAAGGAGGAAAAGTAAGTGGGAAAATGATGATTATATATGCCGTGGTCACATCCTTAACGGTATGTCTAATAGTCTTTTTGATACTTACCTTGAAATTGAGACGTCTAAAGAGTTGTGGGATACTTTGGAGGCTAAGTATGTAAGTGAGGATGCATCTAGTAAGAAGTTTCTTGTTGGTAATTTTATGAAATATGTGATGGTAGATACTCGTCCGGTCTTGGATCAATATCATGAGTTGTTGCGTTTGTTTGGTCAATTTTCTATGCAGAAATGACTATGGATGAATCCATATGTGTTTCAAGCATTATTGAAAAGTTGCCTCCCTCTTGGAGGGATTTTAAAAACTCTTTGAAACATAAGAAGGAAGAACTTTCTTTGATTGAACTTGGTTCTCATTTGAGGATAAGAAAGTTTGCGTTTGCAAGAGAGTGGTAAGAATGTTGTAGGTTGCGGTAAGAACATTGCGGTGGCTCAACTTCAATCAATATGGTTGAAGTTGGGGAAACTTCTAAGAAAAATGACAACAAAGAAAGTTTGATTCTTCCAACAACAAAAACAAGGCAAAGTCTAACAAGAAGCCGAAGGCACTTGTTGGTATTGCGGAAAGGAAGGCCATTTCAAAGCGGATTGTTTTCACGAAAGCAAAAGCAAAGGGCAAGGGTAAAGGCCCGGTGAATGGGTCGAAAGACCCGGCACCACCTAAACATCAAGGTACAATTGATAATAATTGTGGTTTTAATTCGAATTTGAATTATGTACCACCGATTTCCGAGCATGTTATTTGCGGGATGATGATGTTAGTTGGTGGATAGACTCGGGAGCAACTAGACATGTGTGCAAGGATAAATCCTGGTTTTCAAAATATGAAAAAGTTGAAGATGGATCAATTGTACATATGGGAAACGAGTCTAAAGTCTTTGTTGTTGGAAAAGGCGTTGTAAATTTGCAATTTAGTTACGGAAAATTTGTAACTTTAAACAATGTTCTACATGTTCCTTTAATCCGGAAAAACTTGGTTTCGGTAGTATTTTATGTAAAGAGGGCTACAAACAAGTATATGAGTCCTCTCGTTATGTATTAACTAAGCATGGTGTATTTGTAGGATTTGGTTATCTAAATGGTGGTATGTTTATGCTTAACATTATTCGTAATGATTTGAATGATAATGTTAATATGAATGTTATGACTTATTAATGTTGATGAATCATACTTGTGGCATGCGAGATTAGGTCATGTGCATTTTAGAAGAATGTTGCAAATGTCTAAAAATGACTTAATTCTGTTTGTAGTACAACTATGAATAAGTGTGATACTTGTAACTTAACTAAAATTGTAAGACAACCTTTCAAAGGTGTTGAAAGGTCGTCTCTACTATTTTGGAACTTATTCATAGTGATCTTTGTGATTTTGGTTCTACTCCATCTTTAGGAAACAAAAAGTATGTTGTCACATTTATTGATGATTGCACTCGTATTTGTTATGTTTACTTGCTTTTACAAAAGACGAGGCAATGGAAAAGTTTAAAGTGTTTAAAAGCGAAGTGGAATTGCAACTTGAAACTAAAATAAAGAAACTTCGTCACGGATAGAGGTGGAGAATACTTTGATCCACCATTTTTTGAATCTTGTGGGATTATACATGAAATAACTACACCTTATACACCACAACAAAATGGCATAGCCGAAAGAAAGAATCGAACTCTAAAGAGATGGTGAATGCTATGCTTTCTTACTCAGGATTGAGTGAGGGTTTTTGGGGAGAAGCTATGTTGACAGCTTGTTATTTATTGAATAGGATTCCTAATAAAAAGAGTCCTATTACCCCATATGAGCTTTGGTATAAAAAGAAGCCAAACTTGCATTATTTGCGTGTTTGGGGATGTAAAAGCGATCGTAAGACTACCCAATCCCAAGATTAAAACCTTGGGGGAAAGAGGCATCGATTGCATTTTTATTGGATATGCGTTGCATTCCAAGGCATATAGGTTCTATGTTATAGAACCAAATGATTCGGTTGCGGTTCATTCCGTTATTGAATCAAGGGATGCTATCTTTGATGAAAGTCGATTTTCTTCTATATCAAGGCCTAGAAATGTTGTTCCTATTGGAATTAGTGAAAGTTGTGGTGGTGTGGAATGATGAGCTTAAATTTACCCCTCGAAAATACATTTATAAAGACTCGTAACTGTGGGTAAACCAACTCTCTAACCAGTGAGTGCCGGGTCGATTGTTAGGATAGCTACAGGAGTGCGAGGTCGATCCCACAGGGAAACGTGGTTGTGAGTACCAAAGTGAACGTGTTTCTTAGTCTAGGCGATCAAAGTTGTTGGTTTGTTTATACTAAAGATAGAAAAGAAATAAAATTAAACTACTTGGTTTTAAAAGACATAGCCGAACCATGATCAAAATAGCTAATTTCAACCCCACGGATAGACAAAACTGGAAGTGTGCATTATAACAACCGAACTCTCACATTCAATCTCACGAGTGCGTGCTCCTAATTCTGATGTTAAGATCTGAACAACTCTCCTTCAACATCCTATGTGAGGTTAATTAATTCTCTTTTTAGAAAACCGATTATCCTAACATGATTAAGTCTTTGTGAGACGCTTGATATAACCCTCGTTTATGGAAACAAGTCCAAAAATTACTCGGTCGAAGTTACTACCGATTCATACTCATCAACGTACTACACCAAACATCTTAACGCGAATGTGTCAAAGCAGTAAACCGAAGTTTTACCTAATCCATGGTCTACCCGAAAGACTCCGTGAAACAACTTGTCATCGTTGGCTCAAGAACCACCCGGCACTTCATAGTTCAACCCCGGGGTCTAACACTAAACTACACTAATCTAGACTACCACATTCAAGTTATTATGTTGATAATAATACATTGATGGCGCAGCAGGCTGAATTCACGACCTAAAACCCGGTATGTTTTACCGCCCGGTCTTAGAACCCTTTTTCCCACACCATTCTCTCTGAACAACTCTCAAGAATGATGTGTGTGATTTTTGACCTAGGTAGCTAATCTAGCCCAAATCCGTTATAACAAGTTCTAAGACGTGAAATATGTGAGATATAACAATAAAAGCACTACACACTCCTATTTTATCTTCCAAAGGTTGATTTCACCAAATTTTACATTATTCAATATGTGACTACTTTAAATTATTCATAACAACGGAAATAACAACGAAATATAAATATATATCTAAATACATACACATATATATAAATACTAGTATATAGATATATATGCGTATATATAAAAAGAAACAAAACGAAAGAAATCAAAACGGAAATAAAATAACTACAGCTATATAGATATACGTATAGATATATATATAAAGATATATATAGATATAGATATATATAATATACGTATATATATATATATATATATATTTATACTAATTGCATAAAAATGAAAGAATGCAATAAAAGAAAACGAAACGAAATTATATTAATACGATAACTAGTGCATTATTACACCGACATTATAACTACATATATATCTAATTTATAGGCCCCCAACAACATAAAATAAAGAAGGGAAAAGATGGAGAAAGGAGGGGAAGAAGGGGGCAAGGAAGAAGGAATGGAAATGGGGGAGTATATATAGGGAGAGATATACAAATACATACATATATATATATATATATATATATATATATATATATATATATATATATATAGAGCACATGCGTGGGATATCATTTAGAAGCATGTGGGATGTAATGATGAATCCTCACATGTCCTCACATGTCCTCACATGCCCTCACATGCCTCACACGTGGAGAATATAATCAAGTTGGGAGAATATCTCCACTTTTCCCGCGTTTCTATAAGCGGCGCTTATCGATAAAATAGTCATAACTTGAGTTGTAGACCTCCAATTAACGTGATTCAAAATGCGTTGGAAAGCTCATTTGAATATCTACAACTTTTATGAAGAACTCTTCCCCAGAAAATGCCTCTAAGTTGGGTCAAATGTCTGTCGTAGATATTTTACGGTAGAAGCATTCAGGACAATTGATCCGTTTGAACTTGTTAGCTTATGGCACATTCTTCCATTCATCAAAATACATCTTTTTAGGCTCCAAACATGTCGTTACGTGGAATCTTGGTCAATGTATAATCCTGCAATGAACCACCAAAACACCAAACGTAAATCCGACACGACACACTCTGGTTCTTAAACCGGTACAAAAACTAGTAAAAACATTATATTTTATATAATACTTACTACTAACGTACTTAGATAAATCTAAGGAATTTATGACTCGAAATGACATAATAACGCTCAAAATGGTATCAGAAGTGGGGTAAATTGTTATAATAATAACAGTGAATTTTTCCCTCATCACAACCCCCCACTTAGCTTTTGGTCATCCTCGAGCAAAATAAGCGATAAAATAAAATGAATGAGGAAAAATTCCTGACGATATAATATGAATGACAATCAGATAATGCAACCATTCGAATCATAACTACACGTTAACCGCAATATAAATGTATAATGATTGAGTGTGTGATGGCCTTTTCAATTTCCACTATCCTCTCTTGAATAATCCAAGTAAACGCACAAATATCCATTCGAGATAAGTCTAATGACTTTCCTAGGCATAGGTAGTAACAATTCCACACAACGTCCTCCCGTGTACTTATTAGGATAATCCCTAATGCATATCATTTAGTTTATACTGGGGATAGTCAGAAGTTAACTAGGTTGTTATTATTATTATTTTTTTTTTAATTGCTTATGCCCTCATTCCCAGCAATAGGATGTTTCGTGATAACACCCTAGCTGGACTACTATCATCAGGCAGTCGGGAGCTTTTAAGCCTCATAGTGGTATAGGACGTTGATAACGGAAAAATTCACCGTTATTTTTATAACTTTTCAACCCACTTTTGATATCATTTTCGAGCACTTTTATATCAATTAAAGTCATTAATTCTTAAATTTCATAAAAATATATAAGTAGTAACTATTATGTAAAATATCGTGTTTTTAGAAGTTTTTATTAGTTTTTGTACCGGTTTAGTAACCGGAGTGTCGAAATGTCGGTTTACGTTTGGTATTTTGGTGGTTTATTGCGTAATCATAAGTAGACCAAGATCCTACGTAACGACATGTTTTGAGCCCTAAAGAGGTGTTTAGAGGTTAGAAGAAGGTGCCACAAGCTTACGAGTTCAAAGTCGTTTTCCTAAGTACTTGAATCGTTACATATTTTCGACGGAGATTTGACCCAGCTTAGAGGCATTTTCAGGGGATGACTTCTTAATGAAAGTTGTAGATATTCACATAAACTTTCCAACGCACTTTGAATCACGTAAATTGGAGTTCTACAACTCAAGTTATGGTCAAGTGGCTAATCGATTCGTATAAGTAAAATGTCGTAAAACGACACGTAATGGAAATGGCTCATCAAAAAGACATTTTCTGAAGAAGTTTCCTTAATAAAAGTTGTATATCTTCAAGAAATCTTTCCAATGGATTTTGAATCAAGTCAATCGGACTTCTACAACTCAAATGGTGGTCAAGTGGCTAATTGATTTGTATTAAGGAAAATGTCGCAAACGACACGTAATGGGAATGGCCCATCAAAACGACGTTTTCTGAAGAAGTGTCCTTCATGAAAGTTGAAGAATTTTCCGAGCTTAATTTTGACGTTTGAATCATAATTTTGGAGGTCTACAACTCAAGATATGAATTTTAGAAGTTTTATTACAACTAAATACACAATCGAAGGATCCAGAATCATGGTGAGTCATCTGTGATGATGATACCCGGCCTGGTCCGGCTCTTTCCCGGCCCGGTCCGGCCTCAAACTTTGCCTATATATACAGAGCCTTCAGGATCAAGAACGCTGCCCCTTCTTTCTCCATTTCTTCTTCTTCTTCTTCTATCTATTTTATTTTTTTTTTATGTCGGGGGCCTATATGTAGTAATATATGTCGTTATAATGTCGGTGTAATAACCCGACTAGTTATCATTTTAATATAATTTCGTTTCCGTTTTTATTGCTTTCTTTTATTTTATGCAATTAGTATAAATATATATATATATATACGTATATTATATCTATATATATATATCTATATATATATCTATACGTATATCTATATAGCTGTAGTTTTCTTTCGTTTTGTTATTTTCGTTAATATGAGTAGTTAAATTCAACATAGCCGAATTATGTGAAAACGGGTAAAATTGACCCTCGGGAGACGAGATGGGAGTTGTGTGTGCGTAATTAAACGTTCGTATGATAAACTCATGTTTTAAAACCCGTTTTGATCATTTTCCTAACTTTGAATAAAATTGACAACTTTGTTCACGGTTACATCGAGCTTATAAATGTATTTTGCGGTGAGATGTGAGATATGGATATACTAATCATAGTCCCGATTGTTAGATTGACAATCTAAGTGATGAATCCGGACTATGCCTAAGTGAGATTCTTATTTTTACGAGATGTGCGAAACATGTTTTAAAATCACTAAACCATAGTCTTAATCGTTAGATTAGCAACCTAAGTGATACGTTAAAATTATGTTTTTGTGAGGTTTTTCAGCGGTTTTTATTCCGGTCAACCATGTTAAAGCGAGTTAGCTCTCTAAGGAGGGTTAATAAACCTAGTGTGGGGTTAAGTGAGAGCCGTTTGAGATCTTAACGCAAGAATAAAGAGTTGACTCCGTGAATATCATATGAATCCCGAATCGGATAAAACACACTCCTTATCAAGTTTTTCTGTGGGGAGATAACTGTTGGATCATGGCTCGGCTATGCTTTTTAATCACCTAGTTAATCTCGTTAGTTAAAATTTATTTTTAGCATTAGTATAAAAACTCCACCTAAAACTTTGATCGCTAGACTAAGTTCGACGTTCATTTTGGTACTCACAACCACATTTCTCTTGGGACGACCTCGTACTCCTCAGCCATTATCCTGCAATCGACACAGTACTCTGCCAGTTAGAGAGTTAGTTTACCCACGGTTTTGCGAGTCTTTATAAATGTATTTTTTAATGGGTGACTTTTTCTCTCATCAAAAAATTGGCGCCGTTGCCGGGGACCAATATTTTAGTGGGTGTATTTTTCTCTCATCAAAAAATTGGCGCCGTTGCCGGGGACCAATATTTTAGTGGGTGTATTTTTCTCTCATCAAAAAATTGGCGCCGTTGCCGGGGAAATGTGTGATATTGTTGTGATATCTTGTAAGTGAACCGAAGGCTTGGGCCTAGGTTTTTATTTTCTTGTTTTATTTAGATGTCGACAAAGAGCTATGGATCTTTGAAGTGATATTGTCCTGAACTCGGTTTGAATCGACTTTGGTACTTAGCCTCTTGGAGGGTGATATCTTGTAAGTCTGGCTAAAAGCTGGGATTAGGGCCTTCGGCAACCATAACTTTTTGAGGGTCTAAATATCGTGTGTTTTACGGAAAAAAAAAGCGAAAAACAAAAAAAAAAGAAAAAAATTTTATTGTTTTATTGTTGTTTTACGAGATCTTGCATTGAGCTTAAATGGATGGATTTTCAATCAAAACTACTCAATTGAACAACAATACCCTACCAACCTTATCAACAACGGTTCGGTATCGAGCCTCAATATCAACGGCGAGAATAACCAAGGTTCATGGAATTATCGATTGCCACTAGTGCATACCAGGACCGAGAATTATGGTTATTCGAGTTATGAGCCACAACATTACGAGGGTTACCCGAACCCTAATGCTTATCGAGGATTACGATGTTCATACTCAAAGACGTTGATAGCTTTAACCATATTCACCATCGATCGATTATGCGGAATGGCAAGAGGACTACTACTCACCTCCGATGAATCAAAGTCAATATGATCGATGCGCCCCATGCCACAAGAAGAATTCACCGACAGTCAAATAGAGCAACTAGAACGATTGAACCGAGATCTTGGAAGAGCGATCGTTGGACATGCGAGGAGTTCAAGGTAAATCGACTCCGCTATAAGAAATCTTCAAGACAAGGTGGGGCAATTGATTGAATTAGTGAGGTATGTGAAAGAGGCAGAGACATTTGAGGTGGTTAGGGATGATGATGAGGTTATCACTGAAGAAGTTCAGGTTGAGAATAAGGTTGATAATTCAGTTTGCGAAGAAAAAGTGCAAGATTTGGAGATGACAGAGTTAGAGGAGCGAGAGATTGATTGGCCATCTTTAGTAAAGCCACTGGGAGAGTTGGTAATAGTAGATATGTTGGTCCCGGATTACTACATTCGTCCACTCTGTGAGGATGAATTTTCCGCGGTCCAGTTTGTGTACTCCCCGATGGATGAGCTTTATGGTAATTTTCAAAAGAAGATGGTTCGACAGGATGATAAAAGAAGGTTCGACGGCTGGGAGGAGGTAACATCGAGGGCCAAACGAGGTACGTTTCTAGACAATTTAATTTCAATGGTTCTCGCATTGTTAATTTTTATAAAGCTGTTGATCTTCTTGAGTTCGGATTTTGGTTGATTGAGTCTGTATAGAGTCACCCTGTCGAGCAAACGACGTTAAACAAAAGCGCTACCGGGAGGCAGCCCGTTAAATAAATAATTTGGATAAGCCTAGTCTTAATGAAATGTAGAATCATATGAAAGATGAACACAAAGCACAACCAAGTCTCGGGATGAATGTTTGAATTTCATTAAGAGGAATGATTAGGTGGTTATCCGAAAATCCCGATGGAGAAAAAAGATAAAAATTCAAATGTATCATTTCTTGGACTTAGGTTATTGAATCCTTGAGGATCTGGTATAAACGACTCAATACTCTTTCACACATTTCATTTTATGATCTAATCTGTTTCAAATTTAAGTGCGTTTGTAGTATAGTGGTGAGTATTCCCGCTTTAATAAAAGCGTGTGTAATAAAAAATGAAACTAGGAATAGTGACATGACTACGATATATGATTATGTGATACTCTACATGATACGTCGTATATGCTTAAGATGTTTTGTGCTCTACCCATGTGGGTGATTTTTCCATCTAAAGCTATTATATTGCCTATTGAATTTTACGTGTGGTATTATTATCTCATTATTCCCATATCCTGTTCAATATTTTGGCACGAGGACCATGTCTGTGTTGGCTTTGTTTTGGTTGTTTTGAGTACGAGGGATTAGGGACGTGCTTTCTCATGGTTTATTCACGGGATTCGATAGCACCTTTCTGCACAGTTTATAAGCTAAGTCTTCCTCTCTATCTCATTTACGCTCTGAGAATAATGCAA